>JAJHUR010118642.1:735-12260 GCA_027495735.1 Lutjanus campechanus
GCTGATTGATGGAACACAACAGTCTTAAATACATTATCATTCTTCTTTTCTTCTTCCCGTCTTTCAACTTTGTGCAGAGCCGCCATGTATCTTGATTCTCCTCTTACCTTGCATATAGAATGGAAATGTTTCCATTTAGCTGATGCTAAGCAAAATTATCTTTTATTTTTCTGGCTGCAGTCATTGCATCCTGACTCAGTCGTAGCAGTTGTTGTTGTCGATATGAATTTTTCAAACCCTCCCTTTGTCCTCAAGTTGTCAATTCTTAATGTGTTTTTCTAATCCTATCCAAAATTGTGGGTGCCATTTCCAAAAACACAGACAACATAATTTATGTCCTTAGTATTTGAATGGCTTTAAAACATTACATCAGGGACTGGAGCCTCTGCCAGTGAAGACTGATTGAAAGGCGGGGTGACACATTCTTGGACAGGTTGTCTCACAACCATCGGGCACAAAGCATCATGCATAAAGATATACAGACCACATTTACATCTCTTTGTGTCTCACATTTTTCATTTCCTCTCAATTCTCTTTCACAATAATCTAGTTCTCTATAGATAACTCTCTCGTCTAATATTCTTCTAATAAATGTTGATGTCGAGGAAACTCACACAAAGAGAAAATTGGCTTGGTCTCAAAGGAGACTTTGTGAATATGTGAAACGTATTAACATTTTGTGGGGTTCTGCCAAGCTGAAATAAAAGGTCCCCTTGGGCGCTGTTGCCCCTGGGGTCCCTGAGGTGCCCAGGAGCAGTCTGGCTCTGCTTATTAAACTAGAAGTAATTCTATATGCAGACATCCTGGAGCTCTGAGGCGACCTCAGTGAGTGAGATCAGTGAGTTTAGGTCAACGTGTACACATCAGTGTTCAGAGGGTTGAACACAAACACACACACACACAGAAGACGACTGTTAAAACGAGCACAGAAGAGACAAAGAAAGGCAACAGTGTATTCTTAGACTGTGTGTGTGTGTGTGTGTGTCTAAATCTTGTGGCACAGTGTGACCTTGAAAGGCTTCCTGCAATCTAAGTGGTTCTGAGATACTGAGTTTTACATTGAAAGCTCATTTCTGCTTCAAATTTGACAGTTCCCACTTGTAACACATTAGAAACAACAATGACATTACTTACTTAGACTTATTATTTTTGAATATAAAATTCCAGGGAAACCAGGAATGCCGGAACCCAAAGGCAGACTAGAGGGCAAGCAAGGCTAAGCAAGTGCCGTTCAAATGATAATTTAATGAACAACATGAAAGTACAGCTTATGGATCGTCAGGCAGGAGCAAATCAAAACCAATGAAGGAGTCTGGTGAACACAAACAAATGCAGGGAACAGACAAAATCCAAAAATCCAATAAACAGTCAGACAGTCCATAAAAGTCCAACAAGTACAGTGAAACACTGGGAAAGGTTTAAACTGACATACGTAGATTAACTGACACTGAGACAAAGAAACAAAAAGACTAAATACACAAAGAACTAATTAACACAGGTGATTCATAACACCGGTAGAAGACAAGAAGTGAAATAACCAAGAAACACAAGAAAATAACTAAATAAAGCTGATGACAGTTCTGTTGTCCAAACATGTGTTTCTGTCTGATCCTGATCCAAGAGCAAACACAATTCAGGCATTCAGTGATCATAAAGTTCAAGCGAAGATTGTTAAAAAAAAAAGAGGAATTTTGCCGTGACTGAATTTAGTTGGTACCACTGAGTACTAATTCACATTAAATCAATCAGCGGCAAACCTCGATACCTGGGAGCACATCTAGACAAGAGAGTATCAGAATATAGAAAGAGAGTTTTATTTTATTTTATTTTACGAATTCTTATTTATAATGACAGAGGGAGTGCAACATTAGAGTGAGCAGCAGCTTGTTTAAATCACAGAGCAAAGTGACTGAGTCAGGGTAATAGCAAGCTGAAAGCAGTTGCAAGTGTGGTTAAAATTTTTAAAACTTGACCAAGACAACACTCATGACTGTCGACATAATGTGAAATGCAAAGCTAGCGACATGTCTAAACAAACACAAAATACAACACATCTAAAGGCTAAAGAGTGCACTGCTTTCATAGCCTGAAAGCTAAATCCCCCAGAAGCAGCTAATGTTAGCGTGCCTGCAGCAACTTAACCCTCCATGGATAACAAAACTTTCAATGAGGCATCGACATCTTCAGGTGATTAATGAACTTGTAGGATAAGTTGTAGTTGGTGATAACTTGGCTTCTGTCATCTGTATCTTGGTTGACAGCATTTTTACTAGCATTAGCCAACACTCAGCCACTGGCTGCGTCTGAAACTCCTTACCAGCATGATATTTAGTATGCTAAAAAACTGTGTGAGATTTATTAGTATGTTTGTATGAAACCAGTTTTTGTGAATTGCAGATTATTAACGGGGTGCAGTTTGAGAGGGAAGGAAGGATTTTTATTTTCTCTGCTGTGTAAAATGCTCAAAATAAATAGTTAAATATTCAGAATAATTAACAATGTTGATATTTGGAGGTTTGGACTTATCTTTGACCATACAAATGATTTTTTTTGGTTATTACAGAGTGTAAAGTACTAAAAAAGGTACAGTTGAGTACCAGTATGGAAATCCAGGTACCGATATTGATTCAAATGTAAACAGTACCCTACCCTACTGATAGTAAATTAGAAAATTTCTTAATAACTGTTTGATAGTTTTGTAATTCAATAATAATGACTGTCACAAAAACATTTTCCAGCACAGCAGTGTGTGGAGTAGCAGTTCTACTCAGTATCATGGCAGTGTCTGAAAGACCAAGAAAATCCATAAATGTAGGAGGTGGGATGGATGGATGGGTGGTCAAACAAACTGTACTGTCACACAAAGTCAAACGGGTTTAGTTCCTGTGTGAGACCAACAATCAGTGTTGATGGTTTTAAGGAAGTGTTAGTTTTTTGACCCAAACCACACTCCTCTTTTGAAACCTAACCAGTTACTTTTGGTGTCTAAACCTACCCAAGACCTTCATTTTGACAGTCTAACTGGATGTTGTATATTATTATATTGCTATATTATTATTTCTAACTTGACCATGGAATGAAAACAAGATGAGATGAGACATTAGTTTGAAAGTAGTACTGAAAAGTGAAAATTTATCTCCTTTCTAATTTCAGTAAAGTGTTGTGACTATTTTGCTTTTGGTTGCTTGCCTGCCTCAAAATGACTGTTTCCTCATTGTTGTGATGATACTTGTAAGGGTTGGTGACCTTAATTCATTGAGATAGCTATAAATAATGAACATGTTTTACTCATAACTTGTCATTTGGATAACTCCACTTATCAGTGACCTTCTCACAGACCGAACACGACACACTGGTGACCCCTGACATTTCCTGTAATGACCACCAAGGTGTTAGACTGATGGAGTATTGATCTGCTGTAGTTGCTCAAGACTAGCATGTCAGAGTTTAACATACACACAATTGTTAGACTTATTGGGATGGTCTATCCTTTTCTCTTTATCCAGGAAGTAAGGTTAATAGCAGTAACATTTGTGTCTGGTTGTGTGTGTGCATGAGAGACACTAAAAGGTCACATCAGCTGCAGTAAAATTACATCTAATGAAGACTAAAGATGGTGATTGAGTTTAGTGTCAAAAGGATCAATGGGTCAAAGGCTAAATGCATCTTTTTCTTTTCTAAAGTTATTCCTTAGTTGTCCTTTAAAATTTTACATATTGTATTATTATTATTCTTTATCCTATGTTCAGCTGTAACTGGTAAACACTTACTATGTATTTAAACAAAAGACCATCAATAAGAATCATCAAACTGTGCTGTGTTGTTGGCCTAAATCATCTAAAACCAAAGGTATTTTCCCGACAATTGACTTTCTTTCATCCGTGTTCTGAGGAACATGTCTCCAGAGAGCTTTCCATCATGCTGTTTAAATAAAAGGACAAAGGTGGAGAACACAGAGATAAAGAAAGAGGTTGATGCTCCCCCACCCCCCTCTATCCCCCACCCTCGTTCCCTCCCTCTGCTGCAGTTTGTTTGAAGAGGCCTCTTGCTGTGTGTGGAAAATTATGTCTTCTTGCCAGCTTCTCATATCAGCTTCATTAGTAAGATGGTAAAAAACACAACAACATTAACTCATGGATGTATCCCTTCATCCCTTGCGTGCGCTGCACACTTTTGTTTGTGAATTAAAGTTGACACTGTGGTTTATTTTATTTGATTATTTTAATCCGCTCCAAACATGGTTTTATGAGACAAGCAGCAGCGGAGACCGAGCTTTCAATTCTTCTTCACTGACATTATTAGTTTGGTTATGTTTGTTTGGACCTCATTTCACAATTCACAGTAATAAAACACAGGAGAAACACAGGAGGGAGGTTGGCAGGAAAGCAGCCACAGTTGAGGCCATAGCTAAATTTGAGTGCATGTTTGTATGCAAATTAGATTGTGCACAGATGGACAGATTTATGACTTTGTCGTGCTGTGTATTGATTTATTGAGATTGTGTTTTTATCTTTGCAAAAGCCATGAGAGCAGCAGCCATTAGAGCACTTGCCAGGGTGTCCATTAAAACATGTTTACAAATGGAAAAACAGTAAAACAATACAGTGCCAAAATGCATCTGTTTCCATGTCACTTCACACATAATGTACTGGCAGTTGTATAGACGGATGTATAGACAGAGAGGATACTGTCGAGTGCATTATTCAGCCTGTGTGGCTCCTCGGCAGCAGTGAAAGGGATTCTGCTGTGCTGAACAGCTTCTCGTAGCTCCTCCATCTCTGACCTCGGGCTCAGTCCTGCCATAACTCTCCTCATTACAGCCTTAATGGGCCAATCAACACCGTGCTGGGCCAAAGGCACACTCCTCCAGTATTCTCAGCTTTACAAGGCTGTAGAGTCGCTCCCCTCCTCCTCTGGAATGCTCTCTTCTTATTTCTCATCCACGCCATATCTGTCTCTGATATCCTTTTCCTCGTTCTTTCACCTTTCCTCCACCATCCCCTGGTGGGTTGTTCACTGAATGTTTATACAAGGGAGTCATTATACTATCTGTGCATGGGGGTGACCTCTTGAGCACATTTTATATTAATGACAGGATGTATATGTATATATGTATATGTGCCGTATGATAATGTTTGCTATGTGTGTGCCTGTTATCAACTATATATGTTGTTTTAAAAAGTATTTGTGCGGGCCTTTAATGCCTTTAATCTCAAGGACAACTGAAGATATGACAGGAAAGGGGGAAAGAAAGTGGGGAAATGACATGCAGCAACGGGCCATAGGCAGGAGTAAAACCCACGGCTGCTGCAGAAGACTCACAGCCTCAGTATATGCTGCGAACACGACCACGTACCAACTGAGCTACCAGCTACTATATCTGTATATACCTATGTATCACAGTATGTGTACATGGAAAGTGTTTTGTGAATGTTATACAAATCTGTGTGCGGTTTTCTAAGAGCGTGTTCACTTGCTGAAGTGTGTGTACTCCTGATTCAAAAAGCCAGTCATGCCACTGACTGATTCATGTTGTTTTCATAATTTCAGATCTGTCATTTAAGAAAAAAATTCAACCTGTTGACCCCATGAAACTTTCAAAATCCCTGGATGGCATAAAAATATAGTAGTTCAAAAGAACACTTTATTTTCTCAGTCTATGACATTTGTTGTACCATGTAGACTAATGAAAAAATCAACTAAATAGCACTGAAAGTGGTTCCTTGGCTCATAATCATATAGGGGTGCTGCTTTTTCTTTAAAGGTGTTATATCACACCAAATGACAAATGGTGCTGTAGAACCATTAGAAGTGCCATTTAGCAGTATACATATACTTCAACAATGATGGTGCTAAACCATGCACGTCATCGCCACAGGGACTGATAGAGTGAAATTAAAAGTCCCCAAATATAGTCATCCATGTGCATTCGTTCAAGGCTCTTTTCTGTGTTTAATTACAAGCGGTTGGGTGAAGGCGGCTAACAATGCCACAGCTGTGAGTGAATGGTGACCTTAAAGTTAAACATCAAATCGAAATGTGACACCTCCACAGTCCACAAATCTACTCACTCATAGTTGGTTATTTTAAGGCTCTTTGTTTTTACACTGCAGCCCCCAGTTATTAAAACAGATGTGTTACATATCAAGGAAAAAAACTGATTAGATCGACTTCATCTGCAGTGTAAACACCAGGAGCACAAACCACTGGGCCACTGAGCATGTGAGGTTTGCATAAGACCACCACAAACGAACTGTTAAAATGAATGATTTTTTTAATATGAAGTTTTTACCCTGCTGCACCTGTTTCTTTGTTTGTAAAACGCACTAAAGTGAGATCAGTGACTCCAAGGTCATTAACAATGTGGACTGATGGTGTGTGTGTGTGTGTGTGTGTGTGTGTGTGTGTGTGTGTGTGTGCGTGTGTGTAAGTGTTTTTGTCTCCCTTTATTTTGGGATAAATGGAGAGTGCTAAATGTGTGTGGAAGGTGAGGTTGAGAGGATCAATAATGGTGATGAGAGTCCGGCCAACAAACACATCATTTTAATCATCCTGGACCTGATGACTAGACCAACTCGCAGACCTGCCACTGTGTGTGTGTGTTTGTGTGTTAGAGTCTGCAGATGTATATGCAGATGTCAGCACATGTTTATTTATACATTATTCATCAAAACTTTCAGCTGAACACTGGACTTTGCTCTTATACATTGTTCATACCAATGGCATGTTCACACTTGCAGGACGTACTGTAGGAATAAGGGTCATTTTGGCACAAACTGTACAGACTCAGTAGGTACAGTACAGAAAATGGCGTGTTTGAAACTCCACCGGGTAAATTATAATCTGGCTGCAGCCTGGTGCCAGCAAAGGAAGGGTAAAAGGTTAGTTAGGCAGACCATTAAAGCTACTTTCTGGATTAAAATTCAGCCTCAGTACACAAGAATATGTTCCAAAGTACAATTTGCAGGAAAGGGATCGCCCAAGCCAAAACACTGAGAGTATTATTTTTTTAAAAAGTCCTGCTCTGGAACATAATTAATCTAGCACTAGATTTATGGTTTAAAATGCAAACCACAAGATTGCAAACCCTGTCTCTACAAATCAAAGAGTGACCTTCAGAAATGATTTGCAGTGACAGAAGGGGTGTACAGTAGCTTCAACTCTGAAATATGTGGTAACTGCTGGTGGTTATGTGTGACAAAATAAAATGTAAAAATAATGGAATAATAATAATAATAATAATAATAATATGAAATAAAACAATGTTTCCTTTGTTTTCCCCCAGGATCCCTGCAGGGAGAGCACCAGAGGAGGCTCTACAAGGAGCTGCTGGCTAACTACAACCGACTGGAGAGACCAGTGGTCAATGACTCAGCGGCCATCCTGGTGGAGCTCGGCCTCACATTGCTGCAGATCATAGACGTGGTGAGGGGGACAGTGCTGACTTATATTTTTTATGTGTGTGTTTGTGTGTGACATGGTGTTTAGTTTGGGCAGTGTAGAATTTAGCAAGTGTGGAAAGATATGAAGTTTGTTGGTTGTACAGTATGTTGTTTAATAGAAAACTGAAGTGGAATTGTGACGTCACCCATAGGTTTCTGAAGAGCAGTTTTGAAGCTCACAGTGTGGGGGCTCTGGCCATTCCCATCTTGGCAGTGCCTGACTCCACTAACTCCCAGCTACTCCAAAAATGGGCAAAGACGTGGAGGGTGGGTGCAGTCGAGGCAGCCAAAATAAGCAGCTGCCCAGTGGTTATCAGTGACGACCTGTTACTAAAAGTGCAGCAAGCATAACTTCAAGCCTTCATATAATTTGAACGGGTGGTTTGATTAAAAAAAAAGCCTCCTCTTCAGGTGTCTTGAAGGGAGGAAATTAGCTGTTATTATTTTTTAGGCTTTTGCCTTTATTTTGATAGTGACAACTGAAGATATAACAGGAAAAGGGGTAGACAGAGAGGAGATGACATGCAGAAAATGGGCCACAGGCAGGAGTCAAAACAGCGGCTGCTGCAGAGGACTAACAGCCTCAGTACATGGGATGTGCGCTCTACCAACGGAGCTATAGGGGTGCCCCAAAAACCATTTTTTGAACCAAGCTGTAAACATGTTTATTTCTGCTATAAAGTAGGGCATTTTAATGTGGGAGTGTATGGGGACTGACTGGCTTTTGGAGCTGGCCACAAGTGGCTATTCGAGGAACTGCAGTTTTTGGCACTTTGGCATTGTTTAATTTCTCAGCCACTTGGGTCAGAATCACAGTGTTGTACTTGGTAGATGCAAAAAATATTCCTGTGACTCAGTATTATAATGTATTATGGAGAATAGTCTTGGGCAATATCCATTTGTTCATACCTTCATACCTCCGGACATTTTACTGGCTTATACTGTATTGACTTTTATTTGTGTAAAACTTGTGTGAACTACTGCTCAACTACACTGTATTCCTCTGTACTTAATACCTCCACAATGTAGGAAAACAACGCATGCGCACACAAGAGCTCCACTTCAATCTTGAGAAGTCGCAGCCTTTATTCACTCACAGACTTAAGCTGTAAATTTACAGCGCTGTCTCTGTACGTTTCCTGCCTGAATGACAGCTTCACTGCTCATCTTTCCCTCCACTCAGCACAGATTCACTGTAAATCTGTCACCATAGAGTTGCGTAGTAATTAGTTTGCCCCTCTCCTTCTGTAATGCTCACTGAAAAGTTACACTCTCATGATGAAACGTTAGTCTGCAGTGTTTGTTAGCTTACCTTTATCATCAGGACTTAATCCAAAATGATCCAGAACAGGGGCAGAAGCATTTTTCATCTTTTTAACTAATTAGTCCTATAACCTTATCCCCAGAACGTTTCTTCATCTTATGAAAGCTGTTTGTCTGCTCAGCTGTGCGGTCGTGCAGAGACCGACCCCTGGTGGCAGAAGCTGCACACTGCAATACAGCATCTCCCCATCAGTTGCATAGAAAAAAGAGCTGCATTTCTGTCTGCATTTATGATGGTATTGACAATGATCAGGATGTCAGGATTTCTTAATATCCTGGTGTACCGTAATACCTTTATACCAGCCTAATGGAGAAATTCAGAGTGAAGGATTAAAGGAAAAATGAGAGAAACTGTGTATGTTTGAGCTGTGGGTATCTGTGGAATAAGTGACACATCCAACAGCAGATTGTTTGCTTATGGAACAGAGTTGGGCTAAAAGTTGGTGGAAGTAATGCACTTCTGCTGTTTGACTTCTATTACAAGATCCTCTGGACTGCACTTGTTCTTGGTGTTCACGGGTTTACTTTGTACCTGAAAGCATACTGGCTGCAACCTTACCTTAACTGACACATTGTATGTCCTCATCTCACTTTCAACACTAATGTTCCATTCATTTTAATCTGTATTCACCAAGGTAAAGCTGTCTAAGTGTAGCTGTTTTTTTTTCATAGATAGTCAATCATCTTGCTGCTCCACTGACGCTGACTGTTGGCTCCATCAGTAGCACTGCTGGAAAAAACACAGGGGTGTCTCGCAAAAAAGTTGAACCTGGCTCAACTTTTGCTGCAGTGTGTTGAACGCCAGTCAAATACGTGCAAGCACAAATTACTAGTAGATAACTTTGTAGCGTGAACGCCGTCCATCTCTCACTGGTACCTTAACCCACACATCCCACAAAGTGTCTTCCTCCTTAAGAATCATCACTGAGGGATGGGTTAATGTTGCATATTTACTTTCCTCATCCGAATGTTCTCACGTTGCCTAGAATGTAGATAAGAGTTGTCAAATACTCCCAGAGGACCTGCTGTCTTTACATTGACGCCCCTGACACATTCCCAATTTCTGTAAATTACCATTCGTTCCTTTGCCCTCTAGTCTGTGACCCAGAAATCAATCCAGGTCTACTATCTTTAATGACTTTTTAAACTGTTAAAAATTCTTCTCAAAGCAGCAGGGGGCCTTCAAATGAATCCTCGACTCATTAACCACCAGACAGGACCAGAAACCTGTGAGACACTTTGCAGGCTTCGTGTCCATTCATCAGTCAGCCCGTCCACAGAGAGAAGACTCTTTAGGGAGGTGTTACTCTGTTAAATTCTCAGAGTTTCATACCAGCCCGATGTCTGCTCTCATTTGTCAGAACACACATATATGCCTTAAAAAAAAAAAAAATGTGTGTGAGTGTGTTCTTCCCACAGGGCCTCATGCTTTTCACAGCGGGGCAGTTTTAGGGTTGTTTGTCCTTGTTTCTGGGAGTTGTTACTGTCTCATTTATCTGAGAGGAGGAAAATGGAAGAGTGATGAATGTTTTTCTCAGATTAACGAACTGTGGTTATGAAGCAGTTATACTGTAAGAGGAGGATGGGGCAGATGTAATAAAATCAAATAATTTTACTGTTGTCACGGACACTTTGTGACTGACACTAAAGTACGGTGGCCGACAAGGACAAAAGCACTGCAACTTAAGTTTATGTTGTGGATTCAGATGTCTGCTAGTGACCACTGCAAAGTGAAAAGTGGGATTTATCAGTAATTGTAATTTTAGTTTTCTGTCATTTTAATGTCTGAGGAGATTTAGTGTTTATGACAAACATTAACCTTTTCTATCACCACCAGTGTTGACAGATGGCCTGTGTGCTGATCATCATATATGCATTATTAGACCAAAAATATCCTGAGGTATAGGCAGCAGTAGGCAAGGCATTTGTAATAATTAATAGATTACCTCAACTTCAGTGTTTAAAAGCTTACACATCACACATATATCCATATTAGTAAGCGGGAGGAGTTTTTTTCTTTTATGACAGTTTGTTTGTGTTTTGTCTATTTGCATGTCTTTCCTTTAGTTGCAGTGTGTCTGCCCTTGAAAGCCAACATACTAAAGCTAAGGTGGGATTCAGTCTAGTCAGCAGATTTGTGAGTTGGATTCATGTAACTGTTTCTGGAACACAGCAAGGGTCCTGATTCAATCAGAGGGACTGAATTTCAGTTAAAAAAAAACAAAAAAAACACAGTCAATCTCTTAGCAAATAGCTTTTATTCATCCCTGTAGCCTCCAGACACACTGATAACGTGCTGCTCAAAATTAATATGCTTTTTTTAAATCAACAAACCATTTTTTACCTAAAGACTGAGAATACCTTGTGTCATTATGAGGGAATTACTCCAATTATGTAGCAATAATTGATGTGCTGAGACCCTACACTGCAAGTAGCCCTACACTGTAATTTTACTGCTATAAAAACACACATGTTCATTCAACTAATTTATTCATCAGTTTTAAAGTAAACAGTGTTGACTGACGCCTATTTCTAGGTCAGGCTCCAGGGGTTTCCAGGTAAGTTTGTCCATATAGAGACTCACAGAAACGCTCAGACACATGATAAAAGAAGGGCACAAACACACATAAAATATTCATTTTAAAACAGAGAATAATAGTCAAGAAAGAGATGTTTAGAGGTTTTTAATTGTAAGGAACAAAAAGTGAAGAGACATCAAGAAATTTTGCTTGCATATTGTTAGGGCTGCCCCCTAAAAGT
>JAJHUR010118646.1:991-11807 GCA_027495735.1 Lutjanus campechanus
GGAAAAGAGACAGCACACACACACACACACACACTCACACACACACACACACTCACACAGGCATATTTCATCAAACACTAAAGGGATTCGTGCAGTCCCTCCACAGCTAATTGAAATTATCTGGGCTGAAATGAATGGGTGTGTGTGTGTGTGTGTGTGTGTGTGTGTGTGTGTCTGTATGCTTGCACTTTTCCCCTTGTTTACTTGCAGAGGAAGGGCAAACCACACAATGAAGAGGGTAATATGAAGGGAGCAACATGCTTGGCCTCCCCTGCACTCTCTCTTACTATTTTTCCATTTAGCTTACAGGCTGCCAGATGCACACTAAACAACAGACCCACACTGAAAGGGTCACTTCACCCAAATTACAAGAAAACATTGTCTCACTTACCTCTGTGGTACGTACATGTGAGAAGTCATAAGATAGGACAGAAGGGGAAAAAAACACATTTTAGCAAACACAGAGCGCTCTACTTGTTGGATAATCTGATCCAAGTTGAGGTTGCTTTTGTCTTATCAGCTGTGGTCCCATGTTAGCCTCTCTCTAATGACCTTTAATGCTTCCTCAGTGGGGATACTGATGAAAATTGTCTAAATGGAAATACTCCCCATCAACTTTGTTCAAACATAATGTGAAATATGTACTGCAGTGATTTTTGAACTTCCGGTATTGCAATTGTTAGCGAGACATCACCAGCAAATGTGAAGTAGTCTCCAATGTTTAAGTGTTATCGCCATGCACCGACCAAACTGCCTCTGGACACAACTTGATAGACCTGCAACCAAGAAAAGCAACAAAATGTTTGACACAGTTTGGTCAATTTCAAGCAAAACACAAAATGGCAGCCACTTGGTCGCAATTTTTCTTGTATTACAGCTAAGCAGAGCACAAAAATATGCTTCTGAAATATTTTGAAATTTGAAGTACAGTAACAGATCACTGATCATTATTAGATCAGCACTGCCTAGTTTGAAAGTTTGATCTGAGTTTCAGGAACCTGAGGTGTTGTGCTGGATGGACGCAATTGGACAGAACTACAACCAATCAGAGCAGCAAAATGTGTGACCAGTTTTTCAGATCTGGACCAGTAATACTCCTCCTCTGTCAATCATCATATATAACCCGCCCCATATTGCATTAATGACCGTGATTGGCCCGACTGGATCCAAAGCTGATGAAATCCTGTGTGAATGGAAGGGTGACCATCTGCCATTGCAAATTAAAATATTAGCTCAGCAGATGCATCCGGTTCCAAGGTTATGAAGTTGGACTTTCAAGAAACAGAATTTAGTGAAAAGTAGATGAAGTCTGTGAATGTTCTCATTCGTCCAGGTCATTGTAGTCTCAGGAAAGATTAAATCGAAAGCAACTGAACTTGTTTAAAAACTGGACTTTTAAACAAGTCCAGTTGCTTTCGATTTAATCTTTCCTGAGAAGTGAAAAGTAGAGCAGCAGAAGTTGAGAACTCTTGAGATATCTTATGCTCACAAGCATCCCTCATCCCAACCATTCAATCCATATGTTCTGAATGTTATAAATCTTATTTGCAATAGGAACGGTAACAGTGGATCTTCCTATTAGGTCTTGACGACATCCTTCATTATACCCCCGCTACTTAATCAATTCAAAAGTCTTTCAAACACCATCCTTCAAACATTAACCATGAGCCGCAAAGAAGCTTTTTCACTACTGTTTTTGTTGGCTGAGTAGTATTAACCATGAGTACTACTTTGATGATTGTGTATCTCTTGACCCTGAAATGAAATATCACTGCTTGTATGATACACTTTCAGTGTTTTCAAGGATCTACAACCAAGTCTTTGTGCTCGTGATTCAACCATTCTTGGATCACCATGACCAGGATGACTGAGAATCTTTATAGACATACATTCTGGTGTTAAGAAACAGGCCTGGTTTTACCTACATGTACCGCTGTTTTGGGTGCTTGAATGAATATTTGACTGCCACATGCACCATGAGTTTGGGCTTTTCATTTGACCTTCAGGTCCTTTGAAGGACACAACTTTCTAGCTGTGTCTTATGAATAACACAGTCCTTGGAATGGGAGTGAATTCATTTATCAGTCCATCCAGGGTGCAGTGTGTCCCTTGGGAGGTCTTCATGTTCTCAGTGATCTATTTTCATACAGGCCAGAAGGATTCTGCTATAGATTTATGCTTAGGCAGTGTATGGAATCTGACAGTAGACCTTACAAAAAAGTGAAAGTTCCAGTGCTGAAAGTAGTTCATTAGCTTTTAATATTTATAGTAATGTGTTTCATAAATGCACCTTTCAATAATCACTACATGGCTCCATCATGCACCCACTCACCCCCTCCTCCTTTCCATCCACTCAGCTCACTTTAAATATGCCCTTTTCTGTAAAACTCAGCGTCTTGCCTGCACTTTTAAGAAAAATTAGGTCACACTGCTCTACAAATAGGACCTGTCAGCATGGGGTTAAAACTGGAGGCTGCCACCCTGCTGATGAATCCTAGGCATGTCTCAAACACACACTTTGACACACATAACAAGGCCACAGTTCATCCCCTGTTTTGGAAGAGTATGTGCGCACAGCTCCTTGGTTAGCAGAGGAGAGGGATGGGGCTTTTAACTCTTCAGTATTTCTTTGTAAACGAGCAGAGAGCTGGCAGCTCTGTAGAACGCTCTGTGCTGCTGCCTCTCTAAAGCTCATGTGGAAGAGTTAAGCTGCAGAACCAAATCTCATTTGAAACCAGCAACAGGTTCCAACCTTTTCTGAAGTCTGTCTTTTCAGGCTAATACTAGTAATAAAGTTTCAAGACTGCAATAGATTTTTTAACATTTTTTTTCCCCAGACAGGGACAGTTGGGGATAACCCTCCAGGTAATTGGATTTCATCCCCAGCTGTAGCATTCAAGGCTTGGCTGGGCAAGAAGCAAATGTTGACTCCTAGGTCTTTATTTTGTTTTGAATTAGTCACGATTACATAGTTTGTCTATGATTTATCCATCATCTGCAAAATGTTTCACTCACTAAATATCTTGGTTTTAATTCCTACATAACCATATTTATCTATTCATCAAAAATCTTTACGATAAAAAACAGCCAACACATTTATATCATGTCATCAGATTTGCAGCCAGATTAGCAGTGCATCTGTTCACCACATTGGTGTTCGACAACTATTTGTTCAATCAGGATAATTTGTAATAACTTTGGTCATCCTCTGGCGACGAAATACATGTAAAGCTAACAATATTCACATCAGCCTCTGCCATAATTTGTGCTTAGTGCAAATTAGCAAATGTTAACGTGCTAACACAGTAAAGTAAGATGGTGAAAATGTCCTCTAGTGGTAACACACACAGTCCTAAAGGTAGCAGACCAAGAACAGAGCCATGTGGTACTCTACATGAAATGTTTGCTTTTTATGATGAGCAGCATGGAAATGAATTTGCACCATTTGAAGAAGGTCCTACCAACAGAAATGCCAGATCTAAAAATGACGATATCTAGTCTCATATAATGATCACTATTTATTGATATATTGCCCAGCCCTAATTTAGCCCAAAGCTTCACTGTACAGAATACAACTTGTCAGGGTATTGAACCTCAACTGTTTTTTAGTAACCTACCTGGCCAACTGTAATGTAACTGTGGCATGAGTATGGACAGAAAAATTTGAAAGTTGGCATCAAATGCTTGGACAGATTCTTTGTCGTATTCACATTTAGGCAAGTCTTTGAGAGAGTAAACTGGCAGCAGGTACTCAAGTGGTAGAGCGGATCGTCCATTAATTGTGGAGTTGGTGGTTCAATTCCCCTGCTCCTTCTGACCACATTTCTAAGTATTCTTTCACAAACCATTAAACCCCAAAGTACTCCTGTTTATCATTTATTTCCCAAACTAAGGTATCAAAAATGTATTTGGCATCTGTACCAAAATCCGGGTACTATATTGGGATCAATATTGAACATTTCATTACAATGCCAGTCATGTTTAAAGGTGTTTAAGGTTGAGGTGACATTCTGCTTTATTTCTATACCTGATTAGCCTGAGCTGAGTCAATGAAGGTTTCAGCCTGTCACTAGAAAATCATTTTTGCTTGCTGAAATTCAGAAACTTAACTTCAGTAAATTCTAGCCATTTCCATTAAGTTCATATCAAGGCCAAAATAACTTGACACCACGTCTGTCTTGTGAGTCATGCTGATGACTGTTGAGGAAATCAGCTTGGATGCCAATGTGCACTGACAGGAGGTCTGACTGCTCCATCCCAACTCTGGAAGCAGGGAGCCACTTTTCACTCTGATGTGTGACAGAAATTGTCCAACGTGTTGCTCTCCGTCTGCTGTGGCAGTAATGAATCTACTTGTCATCACTAACAGACCAGCCAGTGTGACATTTCACTTCACACTCTGTCTGTCTTTGTCTCCTTTCTGGCTGTCTCTTCTCTGTCTATGCAACTTTGTTTTTGTCCTCTTGCTTTGTCTCTTTAACTCTTCAGCTTCCATGATGTGATGTGTGGAAATGGACATTGTTTTTTCAATAGTGACTTCCATGATAAGTAGTCAGAGAAAGTCATAACCAGTTTTGATCATACAGTGAAAGACAATTTTGGGCAATCACAGTTCTCAGAACACCGTTTTTGAGTCTCCAAGCGAGTGACATGAGTGTACTGTGATTGGTCAAGCACATGAGCCAATGCAATGCTGGCAACCAACATTTTTAAAGACCTGTGTAAAATGATAGCCATGAAAACAACAGCTCATAATGGTAGCCTTAAAAATGGACCAAAACATGGACAAGTGGACCAACAGTGAAGTCTGCACAGACGGGACATTGCTATACCAACTGTCGGCAGTGGAGAGAGGATTGTGATTGTGGATCTGTCGAGGCTGAAAGGTTGGATTTGGATAGATTTTTTTCATGTCCATCCATTTTCAACCAACAGAACTTACAAAAAGTTGGTGAAATACAAGCTAATGCTGTATACCAGTTTTACTCTCTAGTTGAGCTAGTTAAGGATTGACACTGAACATAATTTTGCACCAAAAATGGCATTTTTTTAAAATCTGATATCTGAAGTGGATGGACAAAAGTGTTCCAGAAACCTTCAGTCATTTCATTTTTAACTGCAGATTGTATAGGTTTTCTCGGTATTGTAGCTCCCAGCTGCTGATAGTGGTGCACATAACAGAATTTTAAGCTTAGTGATTGGATGTTTCTTACTGAAACAGAAGTTGTAGTTATCATTGTTGTTTGGATGTCCAGGATTGTGTACCTCTTGACTTGTCAAAGAACCAGATATTTTCTAACACAGCTTTTCACCTTTTGTACTAAAGACATCAATGAGGAGAGCCTCATGTCCATCAAAGCCTTGAAGTGCCCAATCTATAAGTCACGTAGGGTTGGGATGATGTTGAAGTTTTCAACCTGGCTTGATGCATTGAACTCTGTTAGACTGTTAGCTGTTAGCCTTTGAGAAAAATAATGAGATTTTTATTTCAGGAACTTGGGGCACCAGAAATAACTCTTTCCAATTTGTAATTCTACACCACCTGCAAATCACAAAACCTGATTATTTTGAAACTCAGCTGTCGAGTGTCATTAGATCTAATTAAGATCTTAACAGGGAGGAGGTTTTTGGGATTTGGGGACCAATTATCTCTACAGCAAAATCAGAGCGTGTACATAATACTTGAAAAGACCAACAATCTGTATTAGTTCTTTTTTTTTTTAAATCACCAAAACTGCTCAGGAAATGACCAGACACCTGTTACCTCCCCACCTGCACAAATCCATTGTGATTGTAGTTGGTACTTAAGTGCTCTTCTTTGTTTTCATGTGGATAAAAGCCTGTTAGCTGACATTTATCAGAAAAGATAACTTAATGATCAATTTTCAAAAGACACTTTCCATTTCTATTGTGATAAAATGTTCACTTTCATTATTAGAGTAATGGAAATTCTATTAATTCACATTTTCTCTCTGCAGTGTTTGAAAAGTTTGGATTGACACATGAATGAAAGCCCAGCTTCTGTCTGTCTCTCTGTTCCCGTCTGTCTCTCCCTCCCCTGTCTGTCACACACATGTTTAATTCACATCTCGATGGAAATCTCAGTCACACTCCAGCGGAGGGATGAATATTTCAGCTCGCCGAGGCCTCCCAACTCCAAAGACTTTCACCGCTACAAAGACGGAAACTCTTCCGCTTCATCCACGCTGTGTCGTGAAATATTGAAGCGCTTGTCAAAAGCATGAACCTGCTCTTTCTTCGGGACGTCATCCTCTGTGTGATGGAGTAATCGCTGTAATAATGAATCCCCAAACTCCACATTATGCATAAAATGTGCTTGAAAAACTCCTCTGTCTGCCTGTGTTAACACAAGAGGCTGAGGGACCCGAAATAATTCACATCACTCACATGTTTCAGTTGTCACTAACTGTTTAACCATAATTGTTAAATATTTCTCAGCATTTTTACATTGAATTGAACCACATCTAAGAATATTTCTTTGGTCTGTTGGGTAGACGATGCCGTCTTTTTTTCTTCTCATGATGACCTATCAAGAGTGTAGGTTTGTTGATTCCTGCAGGCCGTGTGCAGGATGTAAAGCCTCCGTTGGGCCGGTGAGACCGTAGCAGTGACAGATGAGATGCCTTTCACTTCATATATCATTCACAACCTTCACTTCTTCTGAGGAGAGGGAATCCAGAAAGACACGCTGCTGGCAGTATGTGCAGGAAAGACGAAGACAGAGTGGGGAGCTTTCTGAAGAATCCTCAAAGTTTGAACAGTGGTGCAGGATACAGAACTGAAACTATAAAGTCTAGGATATACAAGAGATAACATGTGACTATGCAGTAGTCCTGTATGGACATGCAGTATTTTGTTTGTTCTTCTTGTATTTGTTGAGTTGCATCCATATTGCATCCTGCAATGACAATGTGGGCATTATGGTTTCAATCATAGGATGGCGTATAAATAGCAAGTCACTTTAAAGAACATTTCACGTGTCATGTCTGTGCACTTTAAGCTTTTCTTGTGTGATTTAATACCGACCTTTGGACTTGGTAACAATAGACAAGTGACCTTCACTGTCATAGTCACATGACCTTCGTTGTCATGGTGATTGTCTTTGTGGTTAACATTCTGAAACAGTTGCAGTTTGGTTAGGTTTAGGCATCCAAAGTACTTGGTCAGGATAAGATTGAGGGGGAGTCTGCAGCCATATTAGCAGCTCTGTGAGCCTGTAAATTGTGTTTTGAGGTAAATGCTGATAGCAGCAATCTCACATTGACAGTACTAACAAGTTGATAATTAGCAGGTTAGCATGTTAGCTGAGGCAGATGGGATGGTTTTGCGAATCACCAGATTCATCGTGATTCATCCTCAGGAGGAAAATGTCTGCACAGAATTCCATTGCAATCCACTCAATAGCTGTTATGACATTTTCTATCACTTTGTTTGAAGGGGTGTGCATAAGAGATGACACCATCATGAACACAAAGTCTTTATGAATGCTGTTGTTAAAAAGTGTCATTCTGTCATTTATCTAACTTTTACTGCAAAGTTGTTTGAGATGTCCTTGCTATGACAAGATGGCATCAACTAAGACAACATAACCTGTCATAAACATGCTATAACAGACCAAATTAACAAATTAATTTTAAAAAACTGTTTAGCTTTATTTCTTAACATTAAATTGCACTGATTGGTTTTGACATTGACTGTCATACTTTTTGGACAAGGCCAGTTTTACTACAAGGAATACTGTATCTAGCTTATTTATGAAGTTTCCTGATGGACAGATAGCTTTACTTGTTGCTAGAGTAGTTGCTAAGTGTTGCCAAGTGTAACATTAGCTGCTGTTAGCTAGTTAGCTCTGTTAACCATGCAGGTAGCCATTCCATTAGCTGACTCAGCCTTGGGGTGCCAGCAACCAAACCTGGCAAGAAAACCATCTCGGTACTGTATTCCCTGTCATCCAAAAGTCCCTCCAAAAGTCCCTCCAAGTCCCTCTGTCCTTGGATAACCTCCATCCTGCAGTGAGCACTGCTCATCAGTCAGAGAGAGTTTATCTTGTACCCAGTCTGCCAGATATTCTGGACATGCAAGTACTTGCTTATGCTTATGTTTTTGTTTCTGGGTGACATTGCTATTGTCTTAATGTAACAGAAGTTTTATGGCATTATGTTTCTCAACGTTTTTCTTATGTGTGTCAAAGTGTATGACCGAACATTCTGCATCATACTTCACTTTTTATATCACTCAAAGAATAAAAGAAACAAAAATAAGTGAACAATGACAACCTCTTTCACGCAGTGTCCTCTCAGTGTCCCTGCTGTGTCTGCTCACAGTGTCTCTCAGGGTGTGTGCTCTGTGCTGTCTAGGTTTCCTGCGAACTCATTCAACCTGACAGAGTGTTACAATGTGCCACAATCTCATCTAATCAGAGAAGTGGAGTAGGTGATTTCAGTTGGCTGTTTTGTCCCCAGTCCAAAGGCTACAAGGATTATCTGTCATGATCATAATTCTTTTACAAAATGTGATATATGTTCATGCAAAAAGTACTGTAGGTGCTCAAAATGTCCCATCATGGTCACACATGTAACATGAAGTCTGTTTGACATACTTGGCTGGATTAGGTTGCAAATTTTGTGCATTTTCATAGTCAATTAATCATTCATAATTAATAAGATGCAAGACAGTTTTTTTCTCATTTAAATTTTTTCTTGTTTTTTTTCTCTTTTTAAGTTCAAGTTTCCTTATTCAACAAAGGGCTCCATCAGAGATGGGAAATAACTAAGTACAACTACTTCATTACTGTACTTAAGTATATTTTTCAAGTATCTGTACTTCACTTACATTTTAACACAAATATATGTACTTTCTACTCCTTACATTTTCAAAAAAGGCTTGTTTTAGTTTTCATGCAAGATGAAAACAATGTGAAAAGGCACAAGATGAACACAGCATAGAAGACATAAGATGAAAATGATGCAACAAGATGAAAATAGCTTAGAAGACATAACATGACAAAAACAACAAAAAACATGTAACAAGATGAAAATGACATAGCAATGCACAACAAGACGAAAGTTACATGGAGGACACAACAATACAAAAACAACATAACAAGATGGAAGAAGACAAAACTGATGTTAAAGACTAAATAACAGGACAAAAATTAAAACAAAATGAAAACAACGACATAAAAGGTGTAACAAGATGAAAATGTCATTAAATACAAAACAAGATGAATGAATATAAAATACATAATGAGACAAAAATAGCAAAACATAAAAAGACATAACAAGACATAACAAGATGAACACAACGTAAAACACGTAACAAGACAAACAGCATAAAGGGCATAACAAGACATAAGTATTAACAACATGAAAATAATGTCAAAGTTGTAACAAAATGAAAAAACTACACAAAAACTATATAAAATACATAACAAAACAAAAACAACGCAAAACATATAACAAGATGTGACAAAATGCAACAAAACAAAAAGGACGGAAAAGATGTAACAAGACATAAACGACATTAAATACATACCAAGACAAAAATAACATAAAAGACTTAACAAAAACAGCATAAAAGGTATAACAAGACAGTTGCTTAGCACAGAAACAGTCAGTAGAAATGTCCTACAGAGGACAACTTTTTACTTTTATACTTGAATCAGTACTTTTACTTTTACCAGAATCTTTTTTAACACAAGAATCGATGATTTCGATGATAATGATTTTTGCTATCTATGGGCTCCAGCAGACAAAACAATGTCAAATAACAGTGAGTGTAGACTGTTGATTCATTATTGATGATTACACTTTTAATCATTCATTTCTTAATGATGATTAATCGATTAATATCCCTAGGATAGACGGAGCGCTCACTCACTGATGAGAGACACTATGCTGCTCTGAGGTTTGATCTGCATGTCAGTACTTGACACCAGAAGTTCATCTTCTAAAAATGTGTCATTGTTGCCACTTTTTGTGATTCAGAACAGACATGTATTTAGATGCTGCAGAGAATTGTGGGTCATATGGCTGAGGTTGTCAGCCGAAGTGACTTGTAATAACAGTGTCAATTCTCAGATGATTATTACATGCAGGCGGCAGTGAGGGAGGGGTGTGGGGGGGGGGGCAGGGGTCACAGCCTCAGTTCTGCACATCCATTACCCCGTCCACTGAATAACCTCTAATGGCCGGCTGTCAGACCTCACTCTGATGTGTAAAAAGTCCTCATTACACTGAGGTCAGGGTCTAAATGACAGACATTAGCAGGACACATTGGACCACACAACATAATTCAGTAAATGGAGCCATTTTCTGCAGACTGGGGCTGGTAGCAGCAATGTGCTAATTCCATGGAGGACATTAATCAAAGCTCTGCTGTTGGCCATGTTTCCTCCTTGTTCTGTCACTAAAGACTCATGTAGAAGCTCATAGAACCAGACACTGAGAGCAACCTGAGAGCTTTTACCGCGGGTGTCATTCATCCACGCTGACATTAAATGACTTGATTTTCACCTGAAGTGTTGTATCCTCTTGTGCCTGTTTTATAATGGAATCACACGGCAGTCTCTAAATGAGGATAGATAGTAACTGAAGACAGTCTCTCAGACTTCGCAGCTAAAACAGAGAGTTAAAGAAAAAAATCAATTGCCGAACCAATACAAAGTCTTTAAGGCAGTGCATGAAGGACTAGGGACTGGGGAGGTGACATTATGTGCTTAGTACTGAGCAGAATGGGGAGAGAGCATTGTTTCTGGTAATAAATGTCCTTGGAAAAATGTAAGGGGCTAAGGTTT
>JAJHUR010118648.1:0-13881 GCA_027495735.1 Lutjanus campechanus
AACCGGAGTTTTCCAAGATCTCCACTCTGGCCGGAGTTTTTAAAAAGCATCGTTTTCAGAGGCGAATTCTCCGTTTGCGTGTAAACGAAGGGTGCAAACGAAGGGATATTTCTCCGTTTCTAAAAATAACCGTGTACGTGTAAACGGGGCATAACTCTCCTGACATTTCAGATCACGCCCCCCTCTCAGCCCATGCAATCTACTCATTACCTGCACCTGGTTTTCCCCGCCCATCTCCATACTTGTGGCTCATTCTCCCATCAGTCCTTCAGTATATATATATACCTGTCCATTTTCCCCTGTCCTCTGCCAGATTGTCTTGTATTTCTGCCAAGCTATCCGGCATTGTTTCCTGTTTTTGTCTGATCACCTGTTTTTGACCCTGCCTGCCTGTTTTTGGACTCTAGATTCCCTGCCTGACCCTCGTCGGATTTGTTTGCTGGTTGGACTGATTTCCTGGTTTTGACTCTGCCTGAATTGACCTAGTAAGTGAACTATTGTCTCTTTGTCGTGCTTCTGGGTTCAAATCTGTACTGGTGAATCTCACAATATGGCTGTGCTTCCTGCTCCATATGTCAGGAAGTGAAAATAGCATCACAGAAAAAGCAAGAACTTTAGTTTGACGTCCTGTTTTCAGAGCTCCATAAAGGAAGATTTGTCATTTTAACAGCGTCAGCAGTGGAATTAAAAGACCTACTGAAGCAAAGAAACGAGAAAAGCGAGTGCTGTTAATGCCGTGTAACCGGAGGGTCGGACTGTCGCTGAAATAAAGAGGAAATGTCTTGATATGAGAAAAAACGACTCACCACAGCCACAGAGGAGAGGGTTAAGGGGAAGTTTACATCACGGAGGATAAGTCAGGATGTTCGCCTGGACAGACTTCATAAACCTGCATGTGCAGATATACGATTCATACACCTGACAGCAGGTAATAACAGATCATTGAATGAATGATGACAGGCTTTATATGTAAATTTACAATTATATTATGATATGAAATGTAGTCAAACAGGATAATGTCGACATATTTATTAAGTGTAATTTATTTTTCACACTCAAAATGAAAGGTAGAGAGAAAAAAAAACTAATGAAACATACAGTCATTAGTGAAAAACTTCAGTTTGGATAACATCAGACTGACTGCACACGACTCCACGACAGGAAAACTTGTAAATTGTGTTTGTATCTGAAAGAAAATTCAAAATACAAGAAAACTGGTGAATGCCACAAATTCTCTTCTCTTAAATCACTTAAGAACAAATCTATTTGTACGAGACGGTTCTTGCATGAGGCCCAGCGTTTATAAGTTCTGAAGTGCTCTGAAGCTAAATACTAATTTCTAATCATTTCAAATTTAATTAACTAGAATAAATAAAATGCAAATGTTTGTCAAGTTAATGAGAAAAGATTAGTTGATTCCATCAGATTCCTGCATGTTTTTGCAGTTAGGTGATATTAGCTTACTGAATAACAACCTTTTTTTTCTGTTATATCAAGTGATTTTGGTTATTACAAAGAGAAGTATCACATTAAAATCATAAGATGTCAGCACTGTGCTTCTGAAAGACTATAATTCACCACAGAAAGCATTACTCGACACCACAAAGAAAAACTGAATATTTTAAGTTTTATTTTTTCCGAATCCACAAACAAGAAAATGGCCTTCCCTCATATGAACACAGGACAAAGTTATTTCTAAGAGTTCCGAGCTCTAGTTGGTTCCGCCACTGTTTTGGCCGTCTCATTAGCTTGTTCAATTTACAATTCCAACACATCATTTGAGATTCACTATGAGAACAGACAGTTCAAGCATGAAATGTAGAGCTGTTCTCTTTCAGAGTTCATTTATGAGCTCCTTCTAATGGTTTCTGTCTTCATTTGCTCCCTCCGTTCTTAAAATAAGTATGCTTCATAACGATGTTCATGTTGTCTGGATTCTTCCTTCCTCAAGTTTTCAGTCAAACTATCCACGTTTAAATGTGTTAATTAGCCACCTCATTATCTTGTTAGGAAATAAACACAGCAGTCTAGTTTTACTAAAATAGCAACAAAAAAAAGGAAAATGCGTTTCTGTCGGTCCCGTGGGCTTTTCTGTGTAGACAGGATTTATCTTGCACTTCTTACTCATTCACACTGGTCTTATTTCTTTGCGGTTAGCGGCAACAAACAGCAATTTGGAGCCGACAACAAGTCTCACCATGTTGTCTGAGTCCATCTTTAACAGGGCCCAGTGCTGTCGTTGAACCAGGAGTCGTCAGTGTGCATGGCCGCTGTCGCCTGAAGGGTGCATGCTCTCACAATTCAAATGCAATTCATTACATATTGTAGACATGTGGACTTCTGAGCAGAGCTGAGTCAAACAAAAAATAAAGAATTGTCTTTTGAAGTTCCTGCATTTTATTAAAACAGAACTGCTGTTTCAAAAACAGAGGTGGCAAAAGTGCACACATTCTGACTCTAGTTAAAGTGGACGCACCAATTTAACTTTTTTTAATAGTACTGCTAAGTATAAACATAAAAAAGACATTTTTACGGCAGTTTCTGTGCAGAGCTAACTGAACTTCACCTTCACCTTGTTTTAGTCTTGTTAAGTCTTTTACATTGTTCTCATCTGGTTACATCTATTACGTTGATTTTGCCTTGTTACTTCTTCTTAGGTCATTTTCGTCTTGTTACATCTTTTACGATGTTTTTGTATTGTTAAATCTTGTGCATCATTTTTGTCTTTTTACATCTTGTTGCATCTTTAACGTTATTTTTGTCTTGTTAAAAGGATACTACACTTTCCATGATAACCCACTCAATATGTACTCACCATTATGCCGATGTGATGATAGGTGCAGATCTTCAGTTCACAAAACAATCCCGGAGTTTTAGCAGAAAACAGGATAGCAGCCTCATCCAGTACAATGGCAGTGAATGGTGACCACAGATAAAACGTTAAAAATAGCACACAAAACAAATAAGGATGTAAACATGGCGTAGATCTCGCGTGACTTCATATATATCCTAATGGCCGCACATGCCGAAGTCTCGCGAGATCGACGCCATGTTTACATCTTACTAGCTACATGCTACAGCTGATATTTCAGCTAAAAACATGGCGTAAATGTCGTTTTTTGCGGTTAATTTTTAATGTCGCGGCTCGCAGACACTTGGATTACACCACACAAGCAGGATGGAGACATTTTGTGTTTGTTTTGTGTCCTATTTTTAACGTTTTATCCGTGGCCACCATTCACTGCCATTGTACTGGATGAGGTTGCTACCCTGTTTCTCCTAAAACTCCAGGATTGTTTTGTGAACTTAAGACCTTCACCCATCATCACATCGGCATAGTGGTGAGTACATACAAAATGGCTTATTCTCACAGGGTGGAGTATCACTTTAAGTATTGTTACGTTGTTTTCTATGTGTTCTGTCATTTTCATCTTATCTTTTTTGTGTAATCTTTGTCTTGTTGCTTGATGTATTTTCAAATCTTTGAATCGTTTTCATCTTGTTTACGTCTTTTTTTGTTGTTTTCATCTTGTATTAAAACTAAAATAACAAGCCTGTTTTGAAAATGTAAGGAGTAGAAAGTAGAGACATTCGTGTTAAAATGTAACAAGTAAAAATTTCTCAGAAAAGAAAAGAAACTCAAATATAGATACCGGAAAAATCCACTTAAGTACAGTACCAAACTATTTGTGCTGGCTTCTTATCTCTTTTCAAAGAAAACAAAAGATAAATATCACATTCTCTTTCTCTTTCCCTCAGCTCTGCAGAGCTTCATTTTTGGTTCTGGTTCACTCTAGTAAGATTGTTTTTGGCCATACCAGGCAGCTGTTTACAGTGGAGAACCTCCAAAAACAATGACTCTAGGCTGCCTACTGGCACCAAACAGCAGATAGACACAGTTAACAAAAAAGTAAGCAACAACTGCCCTGCAAACATTGAGATGTCGAATGTTTGTTGGTTGAACTCCCAATCAAAAAGTCCCATCACAGCTAAAAAAAAATAGGTCCAAAATGAAAGTTGTGCCAACATTCAGGACTAGGGCAGGGTATCAGTACTCAATACCTTTAAGGTATCGACTAAAATAAGCCAGTACCAAGTAGTATTGAAACTTCTACAGTCAAACAATACTTGCATTCAATCCTTTTTGTACCTAGAGCTAGAAAAAAAAAAGACTGTTTGCTTTTGCTAACAGCCAATCACCACAAGCGTTCTTCATAAAGAGGAACCTTTAGTAAAACATATCAAACTAAGTACTACATCGGAATCTGTATCACTTTAAGGGTACTGGTATTGGTACTGGTACTCATAGAATTTTTCAAACGATATCCAGCCCTATCTGGGATGTTACCTGGACCTGGTGTCCTAGCAACGCTGAAATAAGTTGTTATCACAAACGGGCCAATTCAGCTATTCTGCAGCTTATTTACAGCGTGCATTCAACAGCTTTCTACATCCTAAAAACTAAAATAATGCATCTACTAAGTCTAAAAGTAGTTTACTTTAGTTTTCCACAGGGGCTCAAACTGCCATCTCCAAGTTGAGAGTGTATTTGACTCACCCTGACCTGCTCCCTACAAGGACTTTGTTCCGTCTGACCTTCTGGCAGAAAGCCCTGATGGCAAGCTTCTACCATGTGTGATCAAAGACAGTTTGGATGAAGATCTTTGGCTCTTACAAACACCATGTGTAGTACTTGGAATGAACATCATGTGGCTGCCTGATCACAACCATTTCACCACCAAATAAACTGTCAATGAAATGCCAATCTATAGAGAACATAAAGACACATGCATTTGTTTCACAGCAATAATATGATCAATATTTCCTGGTTTGTAATAGAGAGTCTGACTAAACCATTATTGGGCGTCCACCTCATTACCACATTGCAGTTTTTGGCGTCCGACAGGGACCATTTTTGTCCAAGGACACAATGTCAGTGTCTACCAGTGTTTGCTGGAAAATGTTACACCCTCAAAACAAAGTGCCAAAAAACACGTCCATCTTCTTTTTGCAACTTTTATTAACACAATCCCACAGTTTAGCACAAGCACATTTTCCTTCAGCCTACATACAGCACTCCGAGTCTTAAAGCGACAGTGCTCTCTTCTAAAGGGTAAGTACAACAATTTTCCTCCTTTCAGGTAAGTAATGTTTTTAACCATTGTAGTAATAAAAATATGAATTAACCAAAGCACTCATTTAAAGCAAATGACACACACTTATATAAAACCAGAAAGAAAAATTAAATAACTGAAATAACTGAAACAGAACACAATGACATGGAGAGTTACAAATGCTGTATTTAGATTCATCAGTTGGACACAAACACGACTCCTAATGAATGCTAATGTGAAGCCACACCTGCTGAATGTTTGATTAGCTAACAAGTTTGCTATATCAAATGAAACTTGTGTAATTTCGACACCAAAATTAGAAAGAATATGTAGGGCTTTAAAGTTTCAAGTTATCTGCTTTATTTTACTGTTTCATGTTTGCTTTCGGGTGTTAGAGTCGTGTTAAGTTACTGACGATGAACATTTCTTGATTTTGCTGCATCATAATAAAAGTTTTAAAAAACAAAATATTCTTAATTGTAAAGAATTTATAGGAAATGCGTTTATCCTCTGTTTTACAGCCATTTGACTAAAGACAAGTGCGCATCACACTGTCAATTGGTTGCAAACTCTTCTGTGCTGGGCTGAATGAAGCAAGCCAAGCAGCACACGTGTATTGATGGAAAAGGGGTGAAACAGTTACTGAAGGAGGTGACAGGCCTTCGCCTTCACTGGGAAGGGAGCAAATATTAGCATGTTCACCAGGTGTCGTGCTTACATCACTACCAATCAAAGCTGGAGCTGATAAATACCCGTGACTGCTGATTCTTTTGACCCAGGAATTAATTCCGATTGTACCCTTTCCCACTGAAGAATGCCAGATGTTAGTGGGTTTTGTGGGTTTTCCAGTGCAAAGTGGCCAAAACTCAATCATCACAAGTTTAAAGATCGCGTAAAGCAACAATGAATGTGTGCTCTGACACTACAGAAATGTGTGTTAATAACCACACAGACAAATTTGAATGACGGGAAAATTTGTTAAATGTATAAAATTGGGTCTCAAAATAATGAAAAGATTTGCATTTTTTTCTGAAACGCTGTGGGCGTGTCCGCTCTGCTGCCTCAGTGTCAAACACCACTATGACCTGAAACCGATCTTAAATGTGGACGCTCTGTCTAGCAGCTTTAATGGACATGTCCAGACATGTTTGAGCAGCCAGAACCAATGTGTCCCTCTGTTGGAACTGAAGTGAGCTGAAGAGAACTGCCGGGCTGATTTGGACTGAGAAATTGTGAACAAGACTCCAACTCCAACTAACTCCAGAATTCAGTCATACATTGTTCTCAGTCTTTTCATATTTTCAGCAGCTATGCTATGACATTTATAATGAGTATAGAAGAAAAACACTCTTTCTCCTTTTTATTTTATTTATTTATTTAGAGAGGACAGTGCACGTTCATCATACATTTCTGTAGATGTACCGGTGTTAGCCAAAGGCTAGTTTCCAACCGTAGTCCTCCGGCATGATGTTAAAAGCCATTAAGACAAGCAGGGGTCATAATACATAAAAATAAAACATTTTACACAGACTTTAATTAAAATAACAACAACCTGTCTCTATTTTCCCTATTTATGTGGTACTGAATCCTTGCTTTCATTGAAAATTATCAGTAGATAATGGATAAATCTTGAGGAAAAATAATGAACCAGATATGTATTTATTTGAAAATAAAATGAATAAACTTCTTATTCTGTCTGCAAATACTGGAATCAACCTAAAAAATACCATGTGTATGTTTTTAACTGTAATGTGTAAACTACATTAGGCTGCTATAATCCCTAAATTCCTACAGACACCACGGAACACATGATTGAGGACTAATGTCCTTAGTGGTAGTTACAGCGCTGCTTGTGACCAAACCAAATTGAAGACCACATGATTATACTCTGGTGAAATCAAGAGAACTATACTATATAGATTTTCAGCTTATAACAGTTGCACATGAAAATGAGCAAGCAGAAAGCATCATATATGTCTGTAAATGCAGCGGCATGCAAACAAAGTGTGTGCTGTGTGCAGTAACCTGACACAAAATTACATTCAATTGCAAAGAGTAAAAATAGACTCTGGACTGACGAAGCTCAGCACATATATGCATCCTGGGAATCCTTGTTTGTGAAAACGACACCAGCGTTTTGCAGGTCATCTACATCCAGTGAGTACTTCTGTGGGAGACAGAAAGAAAAAAATGAATGTGATAATCGCTAAAGCTTATCCTCAATAATGGTGTTTGTTTTTTAATAATGTGTCAAGAATAGCGGCCAATATTTTAATGGGGGCTTACGCTGATCATCGCTTTCTCCTCCTTCATTTGTCTCAACACAGGATCCCGCTCTAGAAGTGGATACGGAGGATCTATAAGCCACAAGTAATAACAACGCAGATATATTTAATGCATGTAAAATATTTCATAGACCTATAAAGAGCCTTAGTGGCACAATTTGATATTTAATATTCAAGATGCCTTACTGTGCAGCCTCCACAACTTTCTCGCCAGTATGGCCATGCCTACGAGCAGCATGAGAGAAGCACACACCAGCAGAGTCTCCAAGATGTGACTAAAACACAGACACACAGTGGTGTGAAGAGATAGGCCGGCTTCAAGAGCACCCCGGGCTCATGCTGCATCTGTACTTCTTACAGAGTAACATGATGGCCGAGATGATGACAGATAGATACTCCTGGGCAACAATGTAACAATCATTATCCGTACTTGACTGAGCTGAACTCGAGTGAACTCCCTTCATGACAAATAAGCATCATCAGACATGGAAGGTACAGTGAAGGGCTGGCGCTTGTGTACATTTAAATATGGAGGATGTGCCCCAGGAGGAGTTTTATCTAAAAGCAGTTGCTGTTAGGTGCAAATTATCTGACAATCATTCTTACACATTTTTTTTTTTAAGAGCTGAGTTACGTTAAAGGGATAGTTCCCTTTATTTGAAGTGGGGCTGTATGCAGGGGGGCGAATTTTTGCTCTTTTTCAACACTTGAATAAATAATGTCATAAAAATAAAGTTTTATTTAAGTTGGGAGTGTTGAGGATGAATTAAGAAGCCTGAGGGAAGTAGCTGCTTTTTAGTCTGGTGGCACCGCAGTGGATACTTCTGTATCTCTTGCCAGATGGCAGCAGGGTGAACAGACTGTGGCAGAAATAACTTGAGTAACTTTCAGAAGTTTATAAGGCGTTCTATGGGGCCCTCGGTAGCTTGGGACTTAAAACAGTTGCTGACCATGCCTGTATAAGGTCATTATCAATAGTCAGTGTATTATCTACAGTAGATGGCACGCCCCAAGAGGTTAGCTCGGATTCACCAAAGTCAGACGGACTGAAGCGGTTGACCAATGCTTGACCATGTTTAATCATGTTCTGTGAGTTAAAATGAAAGGATGCTGGTTGAGTGAGAGGAAGCGGAATTTTTCGTCTGTTTCCCGTCGGAAAAGGCAGTCTCATGGCAAGGTAAATCTGTGAAAATATTCTAAATATAATGTACACTGATATTAACTTTTTCATATGCAGCTTTATTAGGTGGCTAAAAGGTGGCAGTTTTGCTTCTGAACCTGTCCACAGCAGCACATTGCTTAGCTTCCATGCTAGTACTCCTCTCTGCTTCTCCAAACTGGGAGCATGTCCACCAGCATCAAGTATCCCATAAAACCCCACCTCAAATAATTTGAACAATCCTTTTAAACACTTAAGAAATTATCCGTTTAAAGCACAATCATAAGTACTTCAGTCTTACCTGTGACTGCTCCAGGACTGCTTGGTGATGGGTTTGGGTGGAGGCAGGTGTGCATCAGACCGAGGTGGCGGAGATGTCACAGAGACCGCAGCTGAAGATGAAGATATTAGACACAGAGCTGAGAAATGGTGTACTGCTATAAGCAAAAGAGGGTTTGTAGCGGCAGCCGCAGAGTTCATAGCATCAATATTCTTGATAAGTGACTCGTAATAATCGATACCTTGTACAGCTGGAGACCTAAGAGCTCCTGCCATCTGTCACAAACACATATTGATCTTTAAGGCTGCAACTCTCATTTCAGCAGCCACAAACTGACGTGGGGAAAAGGCCACATAGTCGACGAAATTGTGCCTCTTTTCAAACCTGCAACGCTTGGTTTAAATGGTCTTCAATAACATTGAGGAGTTCAGCTCCCCACAGTGCACTGATCGGTCTGAATTCCACCTGCTAGGATCAACAGATTTCTAACAGTTTCCAGATTGAAATCTCAGTGAAAACCTTTTAGAGTGGTGTCTCAATATTTTTAGTCACGCTGACAGTGAAACCCTAGAGATGGCAACATCGATTTGTCAGTCTGTTGAACCAGGGTGAAAAATCTCAACAAATTGGATGGATAAAATTTGGTGGAATCACTTTGTTGATCCCCTGACTTTCTATCTAATGCATTTGGCCAAAATTAGATTTTGTCCAATAGTTTGGTTTGTGACCAAATACCTGGAAAACTATTGACAATATTCTTTTATCATTCATTCATACGTTCATAAAACATTACACCTTCTTAAAATCAGCATGTTATTGTTGTCACTGTGACCATGTTAACATCTTGATGTTAGCATTTAATTTAAAGCACCACTGTGTGTAAGTATATTTGGGGACTGCCCATTGTTCCTAAACCCCAGTAGTACAAAAAATGACATATTGGACCAAAAGCTCATTTATCCAATCCCCAAAACAAACGCCCATTGCTCTAAAAATACACACTCTCCCTGCAGTTGGTAAGGTTTATGGGTTGAGGTTAGTGTGTCACTTAAGGGAGATTGTGTATTTTCGGAGCAGTCAGCTTCTGGGGCAATGGGCGCTTGTTTTTTGGGACAACATGCGGTTGAAATGGGCTTTGGGTCAAATGGGGCTTTTTTTTTTTCAGACTTTCGGGGTTTCAGAATAATGGGCTGTCCGAACAAAGGCTCATTGCCTTGGTTCTTTGGCTCATTTTAGCTCAAATCACCCTACAGCATGCTATCTCCTCAGCAGCGAATGGCAAACAAACTTTGTGACTAGCTCATGACCACAGTGGAACAATTAGCACATGATGAGCCTCATATTTTCATCAAGAGTTGGTGCAAACCAAAGCAAAGCTAAACTGAGATTGAATATTGGATGGGCACACAATTTCAAATATATGCTAATGTTGCTTTGTGGATGTATAAATAGGCTAATAAAAAAAATTGCACATTGTGTCAAAGTTGTGTTTGCTTGTTCCATGGCCTCCAAGTTCAATTAATCAATGTGGCTTTAAATAAAATATTGTCTGATTCAGCTTGAGCAATTAATCAAATAAGAATGGCTCACTAATTTTAATATAATTTTAAAAAATTATTTTAAGGGCAACCTACTGGTGCTGGGTCGGGGTGTGACTTGCACTTGCACAGGTATCTTCTGCTGTCCCAACGAACACCAGTACCAGCCGCTATCTCTCAACTGCAGCTTCTTTAAGGTGATAGTGAAAGTCCTAGTTCTGTCATCGCTGATGGCCACTGAAGTGTCTTCGTAGCTCCCTTCAGAACCAGTCGACAGACAGGAGCTCCAGTCTCCACTCCGACACCACTTCTTCTCAATTTCTCTGTTGACAAGCAGTCACAGGGGAGTCGGTGAAGGCTGACTGTCCATCAGAATTTGGCTTGAATTTGAAGATCTCAAACAAATAACCATGTTTCTCAGGTTTGCTGCTCTATAAATGTTGGATTCGACAAATGAGGATTCTACGGGGTCTGACAGTAAATAAAAGTGACACGGGTGTAATACGATGAATGGGATGATCAAATACCTGTATCTCTCGCTGTATTGGCATTCAACTGTGACACTGCTCCCTTCCTCCCCACTCACTTGGCTGTTCACAACTGACAAACCTGCAAGAAAGCAATCAACTCAGATTAAGATCTTGCATTTGTAATCTAAGCATTTGAAATGCATGAAACTGTTTTTTTTTTTCTAAATGTCAATGAAGACTCATCACTCCAAAATCACTCCATTACTCACCATGAATGACCTTGATGTTTTTGTAAGTGACAACATCAGCGCTCCACGCGCTGCCTATCTCCACGCCGCACATGTACCACCCAGAGTCCCCTTCCTTCAGGTTGTTCATGGTCACAGTGAACATCAGCTGGACCGGGTCGTCAAAAATGCTGATTTTGTCCTCAGCTGGGTTGGGCGAACGGGTGTCATCTGTCCGAGCAAGGCTGGAGCAGAACTCCCTCATTCTCCCCCGGCACCAGTATTTCACATAGCTGGCATACTGAGGCTCGTAATGACATGGGATTACAAGGGATTCACCCTCCAGGACTGTGGGCTCTCCATCGGTGGTTACCTTGCAGAGGATGGCTGGTGGAAAAGAGTTAAAGAAATGTTAAACACTAGCTTGAACTTTAAGTTGATGTGAAGAAATAATAAATATGGGCTCTGAGCTTGTCACGCCACAGAAACGTGATATTAACCACCCAGCCAAATTTGAAAATTGCACACACAAAAAATAAGAGAAAAGGAAAAAATGAGCAGTTTCTCTTCTTTGAAACACTGGGTCCTTGTCCACTCTGCTGTCTCAGTGTCAAATACCACTACGACCTGAACACGACCTGAAATGTGGACATGTCCAGTGTCCAGACACATTTGAGCCCCCAGAGGACAGTGACAGGATATTTTTTCCTTCTGTGCCGGGCTGTTGAAGTGAGCCGAGGTGAGCAGAAGTTAACTGCTGGGCTTATATAGTGTTCGGAGACCACGGTTCCGGTGCATCACCGAGGCATCTTTCAGCTCCGCCCAAAAAAATCCTGAACAGTTTAACGGTTTAACTCCACAATTTAGTACACAGCGTTCTCGGTCTTTTCACGTTTGCAGCAACTGTTTTCCAACCTGTGCAACATGTTTAGAAGAAAAACTGAATTCCCTTTGCACAGACTTTAAATTCTCAAAGCTGCAGTCATAACAGAGCAGTCACTCACAGTGGATAAGATTGAGGAACTGGGTAAAGTGGCCTCGAGCAATACTTGTACCACATTTATGGTTTCAGCTTCCTTTGTAACAAAACACTTTTCCTGCTTTGACTTCCCTCTCCATACTTCTTATTCCAAAATTGGATTATCCTTCTATAATAGAGATTTAGGGGGACAAATATAACAGGCCTTTGGAGACTTGACAAAATAAACATCAGACATACTCTTGCCAAAGGGCAAACATTACAGGAGCTTGGAAGATTTAAGAAAAACACAAAAGCCTCCCGCAGAAAATGGTGAGTCTGTTTCCAGCAAGAGTAATAAAATAGTAAAGAGAAGAGAAGCATAAGAAATGTCTTACATTGTAGCACCAGTATTTGCCAAATGCACGGTAATAAAGTGAGGGGGCTGCAGAGAAGGCATTAATCATCCGAAGAGCTCTTTTTTCTTACATTATTACAACATTTGTAAGCACATAACCTTAGCAGTCAGAGTTATTACCTGGGATCCATGGTAACAGGCAGAGGGCGAGTATGAAGAGCTTCGTCATGTTTCACCGTCAGTTTGAGGTTTACCAAGTGAGTTCTCCCTCTTGTGCAAACACAGAGTCCAGGTTCCGCAAAGTCAATTTCCCCTCGGTCACGTGAGCTGGATCCAGATGTTCCAGATGTTAACCATGTAGGTGCCAGTTAGTTTTTAAAAGTGATGAAAACTTTTAGAAAACACCTGACAAGCTGCACTCCCTGTGGCACTGGGGTAAACTAACACAATCTCGTACTTTCTGAAAGTCAGTTCACTTCCACAACCTGAAAAGTGTTTTCCTCCTGTTTTTTTTTTTTTCTGATCATGACATACTTTAAAAGGGGGAAAACTTAATTTACTCTCACTTAATGCAAAATGTGTGAAAAATTGTTAAAACCGACAAAAGGTTTCTGTGAAGTGACCCATTGGCTACCTTTTTGTAGCCTGTTTTTCAATGAAGGATTCATTACATTCTCAGACATTCCTAAGAAATCAAGACCTCAGGGAAGTGTTTCAACATTTCGGGAAAGATTATTAGCTTTCTTTCCAAGAGTTACATATAAAGATTCATACCACTCTTATTTGTTTGTTAATTTATATGAAGCTACAGCTAGCAGCCACTTAGTTTACGTTAGCATAAAGACTGCAAACGAGGAAAAACAGCTAGCCTGGCTCTGTCCACCACAGACCACCAGCATTACAGGGCATTACAGGTGGAGCTGAGCAATATATCGATATTATATTGCATTACAATAACGTGATGTAATTTTCTGATCTTACCAGACTCCTCTATTATTTTCTATTACTCACTAGTGTCAGGAGTAGAAACTAATGCATTGGCCTTTGCCCCACATAGACTGAAAAACAAGCATTGAACTTTTACACTTTCTGTGCAGGCAGTAATCTTGCAACACATAGATACATCCTAGTGATGAACTTATGAACTAATGAAACTGCATAGACACTCAGGATGAACCCCAGATCACACTTCCTCCTTAAGTTCTAGAAATAATGGACAAATGGGAAGTGGGCCAGCCAAACCTGGCATTAGGCCATGATATGAACCCAACAGACAGTCACGTACAAAATATCAAATTTAGGTAGTAGGCACTAGGCGTCTAGCTGTTTTGCATTTCAGGGCGCTGTCCCCCAGGATTGGCGAAGACGCATGTCAGAAGAACGAGACCTGCCAGGTGGACCAACGAAGGGAGAGCTAAGTCTAAACCACGGCCCTCCCCATCACTATAGACCAATTAGATAGTTTGCACATTTCCAAATAAAATACAATGTA
>JAJHUR010118652.1:1507-34140 GCA_027495735.1 Lutjanus campechanus
ATCGCTGTAGGGGCAGTAGGAGGGACCAATGGAGCTGCTTATTCCCACATTTTACAAGTCTCACATTTTACTCTGTGGCCATATGGACAGTTTTATGAAATAACACAATAAGTTAGTTTTGTTCAAGTTACCAACTGAAGCTTTAACTTCACATATTGGCTTGCTGCGGTAGTAGGTGTTACCGGTGTTACACTGTCTTAAGGCATTCACCACCCTCACCGTCATGTTATCAATACTTAATTGGGCAACGGACGACACAATTATAAACTGCTCTATGCAGCAGCAGCAGAGTCACAACACAGAGTAGCAGGAGTCAGATTTCAAATATAATGCTGTAGGATAATCACAGCCTGAAATGAGGTTGCTTGACAACTGGATGTGGTTGTACAGACTGAAATATGCTAGAACCAAAGTTATAATGAGCCCCAGCTTTGCCAAACAGTCATGGGGTGTTGACTGATATAAAAGTGAGTATTCTGTTGTTCAATACATTACCATTAAGGTGTTAGCTGGTGCTAGTTTGTTAACTCTAAGGCTAACCTGGCTGAACCAAGCTAACCTTGAGAAAGAGCTAACATTACAACCAGTGTGTGCATCACATTACTGTTACTTTTCCGTTACTTTGGGGTCAGTGTGTCAGGTGATGTTTGATAGACGTGGCAACTTGAAGTGTAATAATTACAAACTTTCTATGCATTTGTTTTGTTCAAAGTAAATGGAGAAGCCAAACATCTGACGTTGAAGGTACTGAACATGCTTGCTCATATATTTTCTCGTAAAATGTCTGGTTTAATCTGTAACACCGGTGTTTCCTCACCATGGCATGCATCTGCATGTGTTGTACTGTACTGGTATACTTTATAATGACACTGTAAATTGGGAGGAATCACGCTGTACGTTACAGGCTGTAATCTAAAGTGTCACCAAGTTCTATTCTTAAAGAAATAGTTTGACATATTGCGAAATACATTTATTTGCTCTCTCGCTGAAAGGAGACTGGTACCACTTTCAGAATGTACAGTTCAATATACAGGCCTGGAATTGAGTCATTTTAGGTGCAGGGCCACACCTCTGCCAAATGCCAGGGGAGCAAGACCATCAAATAAAACCATGATTTTAAGTCCATGGTAAAAATGAATGTAACTTAAGGGTTAAGGCTGATTTTATTTTTATTCTTTTTTTCCCCTTAATTTGTTAATGCTACTGTATGTACAGAGACTCTGGAAGTCAAACACTTATTATTTTGAGATACTAGTTTATTCATTTAAAATACTAGCCCATTACGTAGAGATAATAAGTCATGTTTTTGAGAAAGGTTCTCATCATAATGGCTTCATAGAGAGACAGCACACTGTAAAAGAGAAGACAAGTGGTTAATGCACATCTAGCTGTTTGTCTCCATTAACAGAGACATCAGTCTGCAGTGTAAACCGCAGAATTGTAGAGTAGCATTAGGCTTCATGATCAAGGAAAGTGTATATCACATTGACACTTCTGTCTATATTCACATTCTCCCTTTCTCATGCTCCTTCTGAGTGCTCTGTCTCTGCTGTGAGTCATCACAATTAAATGGCTCAGTGGTGTTCTAGCGGTTCATACCAGTGTATGGCAGGCTTCTCCTTGCCTTATAAACTTACTTGGCTGGGCTGCGAGTAAAGCAAGAGCTCAGAGACAGCTTTAATGTCCGAATCAACCACAGGACAACTGAACACCAACAACAAAAGTGGCACATTATGTCTTACATATCACTCCACCAGTCTTAATAATAACTCACATTACATACATGTTAGGTGTGCAATATTATATAGTTCCTGAGATAAATTAAGAGCAGAATACAATATGTATACTATATACAGAATTTAGTTACCATTAATTAAATTATGTAAATTATTAATGATGGACCTGAAAAAATAAGGTAATCTACAAAATAAATCTTGACAAAAATAAATCTCATTTTATACCAGGCTCAGAATCTAACCCACCATAGGTAATGTGCACAGCGTTTCACTTGATGTTGCCCAATCAGAATCTCTCAATCTCCCATACTGTCAGGAGAGAGACAAAGGAGAAAACATTGAAATCAGCAGGGGCGATGTGGGCAGGGCATCAAGACCACTGTGCCCACATGGCAGATCTTTTTTTGAGGGGCACAAGGCCAAACTGAAGGGACCGTGGCTATCGTGGCCACCATGAAATTCCTGCCCTGCTGTGAGGCTATGACCAACAGCTAGTTAGCTTAGCTTAGCACAAAGACTGGAAATACCTAGTCTGGCTATATCTAAAGGTAACAAATACAGCCTACCAGCACCTCTGAAGCTAAATATTGAACATGTTATATCTCGTTTGTTTCATCCACACAAAACGTTGGAGTAAGAGTGTTTCTGGGCAACACTGTTGTGTGAAATTTTTTGGTTTGTAAAATTATTTAACATTTTAGCCTTAGTGGGCATGGTAGGTGGATACTGTTAATTTTGTACAGTCTTTGTGCTAAGCTAAGTTAACTGGCTGCTGACTGTAGCTTCATATTTATAATACAAATACAAGGGTGGTATTGATTGTTTCATCTAGTGGCTGAGTGTATTTCCTAAAATGTCAAACAATTCCTTTAACATTCATGATATTTCACAGTAAAAATAGCAATGCAGTCAATATATATGTGACAAAGCTGGACTATTGTTGGCCTCTCTCTTTGTTTAAACTGTTATTTATAGAGTTGGGGCTGAAAGGATTTCTTTCACCTCTGAGATAACATTGTAATGGGGTCACAGTCGCCTCCTATTTAGCTGCGTCCTTTGTCTTCTATTGGTATCTACATATGTTGACCTGGTCCGCATAATTGCCCCATTGTATTGCCACTAATGACACACTTCACAGGGGTTTAACCTTCACATGAAAGCTGTGTTTAAACACACCATGCAGCGGGGTTATTTGAGTCAACACTTATTTTCAACACAAGTCTTTGAAGTCAATTTTACTCACCAAAGGGATAGATCAGGACATTAAAAATATGTGGTATATAAGAGGGAAAATGACTGGCTGAGTGTAGACCAGATATGAGAGGCACTATGGATCGTCTTAGCTTATTATGGGCTGTTGAAATGCATTCTTCAAAACATGCTTTTAAATACAGGCTGTGAAATCTCAGATGGCCGCGGATCCCACAGGCAACATCAGATCTTTTTGTTCTGAAGATGCTCTCCACTGATTAATTCAAACATCAAAATAAAACTCTGGTGTTTTCATATACGAGAGTAAAGCCTGCGTCGTCACATGGGGGTTTCAAACCCCATCGGAAGCCTTAAACTCTGAGAGAAGCCAATGTTATGTTTTATTGATTCTTCTCCTGGAGTTTGGAGACAATCAGGCGGGTGAATATTTCATTTCTCTCTTTATGTTTGGACTGAGAGCTGTATCCCAGTGTTCAAGGTGTCTCTCCAGACATGTCCCATAGCAGACATAAACAAAGTTATTAGATGAACAAGACGAGATTCAGAGGGAAATTCAATGCTGGGAGATTTGGAGGAGCCCTCTGACAGTACGTTCTGCCAATTCAGACTGTCATGCTTCATTGTTCTTTTGGGAAGATGGGTGTTGTTTGACTTTAAATGTTACCATAGAGCTTGTAGACTCACTGGTGGTGAGTCTTGTTTTGCAATATTGTGCATGTAAATGAGAATTTATGTTTTGCAATGAGGTGGTACTCTATGGGTTTTGCATATTGAAGGGAGATCAACTTAAATATGTGCAGTAAGTGCAAAGCATTGTAGAAATTTAGGTCATCTTTCACAGTCAGTGAGATTTCCTCTCTTTGTGTGTATGTTTTAAGAGGAGGCGGTGTTACATGTGTGTGTGCGCGTGTGTGAGCACACATGGGGGGCTGGGGGTCATATCTGTAATGCAGCGAGACCATCATGTCTCATACAATGCAGATGGAGGAGGCGGCTTCAACATTTAGTGTTTTCTTGCCACGAGCGTTAATATGGCTGCTTCTACTCATGCTGTTTTGCTGCGAGCAACATGGTGTTTGAGGCATGTGCTTCACAGGACTGCATGAGGTATAATTATGTAAATTGTATTCAAAGGAATCAGCACTAGCTCATGTGGAATGGATGTGTCAACAAGGTGTCCGCATTCACTGTGAGAATTTGCTAATTAAACATGACACCGTTTCTCTCTCAACACATGGCCACAGTGGGATTTATATATAAAAAATAACAAAGCTGTGCTGTATATTGTATTGCTGGCTGAAAATAATCTTCTTGGAAAAATAGGCTTTCATTTTGTCGGAGGAAGTGTAAAATATTTGCCCCCAAGTTCACTACAGGACCATTAAACTTTGTACATGTTGTTGACATGTGTGTAATGAAAGTGCCTAAACTTCAAACAGCCTGTCCGCGCAGCAGCCCCTCTGATGCCCTGCTACACAAAAAGGGATGATTTATTACACTGGTTATTTGTCTGGGCCGCTAAATGCTTGAATTCTACTTGACAGCAAGCGTAGATAAACTACTGTGCCTGAATGCCTGAAAAGCACTGTACCTGAAAAGCAAAGATTAATTCAGTCCATCAGGAAACATAAACACATTTTCCCCACATATTTTTTTTTGTTGGTGCGATATCTTCCCCCTGACAAAACTGTCCCCGTGAACCTTATCTTTTGTGAACTTATCAACATGGAGGACAGGGCCGAGGGGAATAGCTTGCGATCTCCTCAGCTTCAGTTGTAGTCGTGGCACGTGACGTGATGGGTGAAGCGCCGAGACAATTAATGAAGGAGAGACAAAGTGCTTAGAGCTCGTGAATGACACTTGAGCGCTGGCGAGAAGTGAAAAAATGAGTTTTGAAGTTTTTCTTTTACTCCCTCCTCCTCTTGTGTTTGCCCAAGATGAATTGGCTTTTCAGATTTAAGAAAGTGCATGGCTGAAATACAAAGAGAGGCTCATCTATCAGCCCCTGAATAGTGAGAGAAAATCCTGTGGCTGTGAGGAAGGAGGGGTAGAAGGGGTTGCTGGGGAGGGGTGTGTTGTTGGTCCCTGATTAGACCCTGGGCCAGTTCTACTCAGGGGCTTGCAGCGCAAACATCAATCCTCTCTTCTTGCACTTCAAATCCTTTGAACCACTTGAGACAATTTCTTCACTGTAAGCCCCCTTTTAAAGATTTTCTTTATCAAATGCGCCAGCATATGTGTCAATGAACACTTATTGCAGCTTGGTTGTTTATTATGTAAAAATTGAACTTGACAAAGGCAAGCTCTGGGCATCAGTAATGGGGGAAAAAAACAACATCCAGGCAGCACTTCCATCATTCAGATGTCCTCGGTCCAGCGCGTGTGAGTGAGCAAAGCTGCAGCTGAGGCAGGAGGAAGAAAAAGAGGAGCATTAGAAAAGGCTCTACAGTGTGCTGGGATATGTCAGTCTAAACAGAGAAAATACAGATAAAATTTAAAACGCCTGACATCCTCTTAACACACACACAAAAAGAGCATAACCAATTACACACAGAGGGGCATTATAGAAAGCTTTTATAATGTTTCCAGGGCGTCAAGATCTTAATTTTTGATGCCGCTTTATGTGCATCCAGAGTGTAAATTGGCCTCCCCAGTTTTCTGAAGTGATAAGAGGTAAACACCAAAAACCAATAACTGTCAGCCCAACGTTAAATCATACTGACATGTCTCTTAAAAGGTAGGGCCATGAAAAATTAACTGCGGGATTTTTGAGGAGACTTAAAATGTGTTTCTTTTTCTCCATCTAACTCAGCTGGTGTGATCTAGATTTTTTCACACCGTGACTGACTTTAGTCTGAGCTCGAATACAAACAGTTTGGATGACAAAGCTTCATTTTATTTAAACTCCAATAAAGTGATTTTTCAAAGTCTTTATTTCAGACAAGATATTAAATAAATATGTGATATATTTACTGTACTAAATCATAAAATGGCCATATGTCATCAGAGATTAAGGACACATGCTAAGTTGAAATACTGGCCTTTGACAGCAACACTGCAGCCAGCATGTTCTCCTTTGAAATTTTTATTCCAGTGCAGAACGTCTGTTTTTGTCTGTCTGTTTCATGTTTATTCACTTTACATGGCATTTAGATTAATACTGAGTGTTCGCTGAATGAGTAAGTGTCTCTTTATGAGTCATAACAAATGCTTAATATTGTTTTAGATGGAGTAGATGTTTATAACAGTTAAATTGAGCAATATGTTAATAGAATCTGGCAGCTAGTCACTTAACTCCAGAGAGTGGATTTTATGAGCAGTGAGCTTTTTTTTCCAGAATAACAGGCTTAGCTTTACATTGACAGACAATTGACAGTTATAAACAGCTGATCAACTTACAGTGGAGGACTCGTAATCACTTGTCATTGTCAAAGTGTAATATTGTGCCTGTCTTGCACTCATGTGGGATCAGGATCCCTGCGTTCTACAGGCAACCTGCCTTAGCTTCCAACAAGTTCTCATCCCTGCTCATCGACTACTGACATCTTTGTCAACCCTGTTGGTGTCTCATACTGACACCACTCATACTGGCACCAGGTACCCTTTAGAGGCTGTATGAGACGCTGCCACAAAGCCTATTTAACACATGATTAATGTTGTGAAACAGGCACAGTTTGTGTAGCTTCAGTCAACAAAACTACTTGGGTAGGTTAAGTAAAAGACCATGTGTTTGATTAAAATACGTAAACGTTTGTGTCCCACTTTACAAAGCATTTTGCATTTTCCCTTGTCCCACATCCCACATGTTGAGACCATGTCCCACATTTTGATCAGCTCTAGTTTTCAAAAGACAAACCACGGCAGGATAGACCCTTGTATAAAATCTGGCTTTTATTCAATGGCCGTGAAGAAAGCAGGGAAGGTTATCGTCACAGGGCTGTGTTTGATGTCAATCAAACTGCGCACATATGGGTCAAAACCTTTCACTGTCTTTGCTGCTCTACACGCAATTACAAAAATTGCAAATAACATCAGAAGCTGTGCAGATTTAAGTGGAATATGATGGAAACTACACAAGCGTAGCCAGTGCAAGGCGATTCTCCGAGTTTTTAGCAGAATTCAACAGAGGTAGAATACGACAGAAAGCGACACAGTACAACTGAAACCCAGAGATAATTATTAGACAAATATGGTAACAGCAGCAGAAATAACTAGTGTTTACTGTGCAACACTCCCAATCATATGGGTCAGTTATTGCACCGAGATGTTGCGAGCTACAGGGCAGAAATGTTAATTTTTTAAAGTTAGATTAACATTATATATAAGTTTCTCTCAACACTGGTAAACAACTTGATCCTGTTTGGTCTGAAAAGTTGAAGAATTTAGTGAGTTGTTGTGATGTTTTGTAGGATAATTTGCATTATTATTATTATTATGCACTTTATTATATAAAGTGCATAATGCATGGCGCAAAGTGCCACACATTTCTGCAGCATGCAACAGTTTAACATTATCAATTAATAGATTGTGCTCAATTTTAACTGTTTTCTGAGTGTTTTCTTACTTTTTGACTAGTTGACTACTTTCCATTTAATTGACAGAGAAATTAGTCCTTAGGAACATCACTAGTGCTTGACGACTTGGGAATAAGAACGGTTCTGGAGCTTTGAGCCTGAGGAGAAAGGGACTGGGAGGCACAACTTACTTTAACCATAGACTGCACATTAAATTTGACTTCAACCTATTTGATAAACTGTTTATGGCTCCAACAGCAGTAGTCATTTCTGAGTGCTATAGGGTGTTACATATTTCTCCTTTAAAGTCATTTCTTTCTTATTTACTGTGTGACCGTTGAATATTACCTCATGTCCTTTTCTCATATTCCACAGAGGCAGACGAGGTCAACCTGACATGGATATACTGCACTGACTCAGGTCGAAATGGTCACCTTGACTTTCCCAGTATACAGCCTCTGATCATCCTGTCTCAGCCCGGCTGCTTCTGTGACCCGTGAGTGGAGACTTTAAAGATTTTATGGGCTCAGTCAGTCTCAGCTGTGTCCTGGGTTCAGGAAAACTGAGAGAGAATCAAGTCAAACCCCGACAGTGTACGAGTGACATTAAATCCTTAATAGTTATTGGTACGATATTAAGGGATTACAGCGCCATGGGATACTGAGACAGAATGGAAAACTATCTGTCAAATATCCTCTCTCAGATTACCATGTTACATGCTGATGTGTCTAACAGCCCTTCTTCTGTGTGTGCCATAAATCTCATCAAAATGTGCGTATATGGCAGTTCTGGAAATGCGGTCTAAAATTAGAGAAGGGAGAACTTCATTGCTCTGACACATGTAGGTCTTGAGTCACTTGGCTTTGCATGGTTTCCAGAGAGAAATCACACAAAGATCGAGCAAAGGTACAGCAAACTTAAACATGTCAGGCAATTTCAGACGTGTGAAGCAACAGAGTGCTTCAGCAGCGCTCGCGGCTCATGGCCCTGGGTCTCGGGCTGTCTGAATCTGAAATTCACAGTTCAGAGCACACCCGGAGCCGTAGAAATCCTTGATGCCCTGCACAATGAGGCCATTTCATAGCAGATCACGGTAGTCTCTTGCTGGTGTTGAAGGGAGAGGAAAAGCATTTTGACAGGCCAATGAAGAATTTATTTGAAATGTCTTGTGGTGTTGAGAAGATTTGCGTGCTCTTCAAAAAGCTACAAGGGAAACCATTGGAGGGCACACAGATTCGAGTTTACAGAACCATTCCTCCAGCCTGGTTCGAGTGCTTTATCAACACTTACGCCAACCAGTATTGAAGATGATCAGTCCTTTATCCACAAGATCTTGTTGTTTTTTTTTGGTTTTTTTTTTATGTGTGAATTGTCAGTTTGATTCAACACATCACTTTTGACAGTGTGTCCACATAGCCTGAGCAAACCACACAGATTTCATGGTATCTCGCTGTGCGCAGCAGTTTGTATGGAAACATGCAACCAAGAGACAGAGAGATGCTGAACATGAGGGAGCATCTGAGGAAGTGATTTATGGTGACAAGAGAGTTCTCTGCTTGATTTTTGTGGTGACAGGATGTGACAGTGTGCAGAGTGTACAGGTAGGGAACAATAGTGGAGAGTTTTGCTTTGAGTATTTGTACAAAGTATACTTGTCTCCAAACATAAACTGAAAAGACTGCACGGATCTCAGCCCCAAGGCCATTTCTTCATACTGAGGAATCGGGTCAACATACCAGTAATAAGTCAAATAATTTCCTGAAACTGTAGCGTTTAGAAAGCTTTATTCAAACCACAGTCAGTAGTGGATTTGTTGATGACTATTTTCATCTTTGCTTGTGGCACCAGGACAATGCAGGTTTTAAGGAGACACAAATTTGAATATGTTATTCAGGAAAGCACAAATAATTTGATGAAAATGGATATTTCTTCTAGCCAAAGTTGCTCATTATTATTTAGAAAACTCTTCATGATTAACTCGCTTTGGTTGAAAAAGGTCACATATACTTTAATTACCACTTATTTAATGCAAGACTATTCCATTCAACTGAGGGATAATTTTATATGCCTGTATATCTTTACTGTAGAGTTTCTATTTCCAATGCAAAACAGAATCTTATAAAACATTTGTTCAGTTTTTGATTTTTCAATATTTCCCAGTTAAAGGGGAGGTGGTAGTGAACTTCAGACAGTTCATGAAACTTAATTTAACTAAAAGTAAAGAGAGCGATAAATGAAAAGTACAGTGTACATGAAAATATATTTCATAATTAATCATGTGCTAATATTAAAGCTGCAACAAGGAGTTTTAACTGGTTATTAAAACAGTCCCAAATCAATAGTGATGCCTGTATATGACCTACATAAAGAAATGAGACCATCCACGAGAAGATTGGCTATTTCTAAATATTTTAATGCCTGCTAGCAGGTCAGAGTCTCCTTGAAATCAGTCTGAGTCTGAGTTTACATTTTCCTGGTTACAGTGGGTCATATATTCGCCAGGTAAAAGGAAGAGGGAGGAGATTTTTTTAAAGAAAATATTATATAATATTATTTTTGACACCACCACCTCCAAAATCAACAAAATATGGATGTTTATTGTAGCTTAAAACCATTCTGATGCTCCATTGCCACAACAATTGCCTCTCTAATCAATATTAGATTTTTAAAAAAAAGGGGAATCTGTGATTGACATTTGTCACCATTTTCTGTCAGTGTATATACCAAACAACTAATCGATCAATCAAATCAATGCAATGGCGATTCTGTGCCTTTGCCTGACTTCCAGATGGTCAGTTGGTCTTTTTTGGTAAGGTATTGAGACAGCGCCAGTGTTACTCTGGATCATCTGTCCAAAAAGCCCTCAAAGCTATGCGCTGCGACCGAACGTCTTTAGTGGCACATGAGAAAAAAAATGTTCTCTCAATTTGGGTATCAGCCCAACATCTACAGGGTCAAGTAGCTTAGTAATACAGGTCACATAAGTTAAAGACATGGATCGAATGAAGCAGACTTCATTCAATTCAAGCAATTTGTGAAGGACGCTCACTGTGCGAAGGGAATGCTGCGCCGGATCTTAAATGAAGTTGAAATGTAAAGTTTGAATGGTGAACTCAAATGTCTGTACTTACCTGAAGAAATTCAGTTTTACACAAATCAGTATTTTGTGGAAGAAGCACTCAGTACTGTTATTATTATAATTATTATTCTTACCTTGGAAAGAAATTCTTTAACACTGATAAAAAAATACTATTTGTTCGGAGACGGAGAAGACCGTACAGCAAGAATGTAAAATCAGTGAAAAAGCTGAACAGGTCTGTATCGCAGGTCATGGCGAATTTTGTGTCATGAATTGTTTGTTCATATGCTGTAAATGTTAAGCTTGGGCTGCCTGATTGTTTTCTTTCTTGTGTAGTGATTTATGGAGACCGGAGCTGTGCCTCAAGGACACACAGACCTGTAGCTGTCTAAGCTGGGTGAATATCTGTGAAACAGACAGTATGTACAAGCCAGAGGGCATGTGAAATAATTTACTTTTATGCTGTACTCCTGTCTAACTGTCACCGTCTGTTATTTCCAGTCAAGCAAAGATTATTATCTGTTAGATTGTTTTTTGGTTTTTTTTCACCAAGCGTTCTTAATATTTTAAGACTGGTTCTGCTGTTGGGTTTCCATGGTGGCAGACTCGGGGTGCACTGGGGACAGTTTCCATTTAGGTGTGGCACATGACATTTACTGAGGAGAGGTGTGTGGTGGTAAATTTGGGTCACAAAGGGCGAGCGTTTTGATAGTCGGTAAACCTCCTGTCAGTCTCTATCTTCTCTTTGTTGCCCCCTTTCTTGTAGGATCTGCTGATTTATCTTTTTCATCTAATCAATAACACTGCTTGTTCTGGCGCTTCAGTTGACTGTTTGACTGCTGTATTCATTTATAAATGAATGTATAAGATTAGTGGGTATTAGGCCCAGCCTTCTGATGTTTAAATCACTGCTCCTTTACCTCAGTTGACTCAGTTGTTTTGAACTAAATGTTCCTCATGTGGGGTTAAAGGCTCATTTATGCCTCTTTCATGTTTGAAAAATCTCCATTTCAAACGTTGTAACCATCACTGCACGTACTTCCACACATCCTTTACATCGGCATGGATGTTAAGCAACACATCCATGAGAGCTGTCCCCATTTATGATTTTTCTTCAGTTGAATCAGATTTGGCTGTACAAAACAAATATCCGACATTTTGTTCTTTTTTTCAGTTCAGCCGACAAGAGTATATTTTACCAGTATGACTAATATTTTAACACCTTTTTTTGTCATCTGTAAGGTGAACATTTCAGACTGTCACGCTGTCAGAGAAAGTAAAAGTGTGTGTCCTCCTATAGCTCAGTTATAAAATGAGCACTCTGTGGAGCTCTCTACTGTCAGGCTGCTGACAGTGCTGCAGCCACTGTCAGCGTCACCAGCCCTGCATGCTCCGTGCTCCATCACGCCAAGAATTAAGAGTTTATTTTGCTTGCTTTGCCGCGTTTTTGTGAAATGGCTGGCAGCGTTTCACCTGCGCTCCGTTTCTATCACTCTTCTCCGCTTCCATCACATGGGAATGTAAAGTTTGCCGCCTTCTATGGTGGTGCATCGCTCTGTGTAAAATGACCCAGCAAAAAGAACAAGAGCTGAAACTTACCTACTTTACCAGCCACTCGTTTCACCCTGTCTCAGTTAACCACCAGCACATACTGTCCCAAAGATTTTTTTTTAAATAAGTGCGTCAACTAATCTAAAATATATTCAGGATTCCTCTCTAAAATTTTATCCATGTGCATTTTTGTAAACTTTTATCTGTGTTATCTCGTTATCTGAGTGGTCTTCAACTGACTTTAAGGTAGCAACCTTAACATCCATTAGAGGGCGCCGCTCTGAGTCAAATGTTACCCCAAAGAAGAAGAGTCAAAAGTGTCTGACAACAACAAACATGGTGATGCTGGAGGAGGTTGTAATAATGCCCCTCTTGAGAAAGACGCAAAAGCAGAGGCGTTGTAGAAAGCAGTAGTCTGTGCAGCCAGTAAATAGGTCTATATCACAAACTGTGGTCGCAGAATTCTTTTCACTAACTAACTGATGACAAACGTTAACTAACTGATGGCAAACGTCATATCCAATACAAATAATGTTTGTCATGGGGTTTGTCAATGACATTTTTTCACTGATGAAAACAAGATGATAAGTAAATAAAAAGTAATTTTTAATGACGAAAACTATGGCGAAATCTACTGACACTTATCATCAACAAATAAAAACAAGATGAAACTGTCAGGGCAGGAGAGAGCAGAATCAGTTATGATTTGGGTTGTTTATTCCTCCACAAGCTCTGGCCCCAGCTCTCTCCTCCTAAGCTCCCCACTGTCTGTGGGTGAGTGGTGACTCTACCCCTCCACACATATAGTGTTGCTAGCAACATTATATTAAGAGTCTTGTTTTGGTGCTTTTTCAAACTTAATAGCTTAATAACTCAGGGCTACTAGCACTAGTTACAGGTCATATCTAAATTCTGGTGGCTCTGTAGTGTCAGACTGAGTGGCTAGTTAAAAAGGCACACTGACTCCTACTGTACATGTACAGAACATAACAGTGACCAGAGTGAACATAATGCCCCAGGCAAAAAAGTTACTTGGTTGCTGGAATAATGTTGTCATGGAAATGGCCTGTTTCTAAAATCAGGGTTTGTAGTTTTGGAACTATTCATAGAATAATACACAGTGATTGTGCAAGACAGGCCCACTATATATAATGTATTAAGATCTGACTCAATAAATATCAGCATAGATTAGCAATTTGTCTTCATATGTATGAAACAAATATGTGACAACGAGAAGAATGCGCATTTTAAGAAATGTAGTACACATAGACAAAGGATGGGAAAAGGAGCAGAAATGTAGTATACTACTTTGGAAATTCTAGAGAAATGTTTAAATTATGCATTGAACTTAATGAGACCCATTAGATCAGGGTTGTCAAACATACATCCCATGGGCCTGAACCAGCCCCCAAAGGGATCCAATCCGGCCTACTGGATGACTTTGCAAAGTGTGAAAAATGCAGTATAATCACTGAATCATTAAATCCTCTTTTTTTTCCTTTTTAAATAAAATGCACTGTTGTTCCTGATTTGTCCAGTGGGGGTGGTGCTGTCCCAAAAACAGTAGCAGGCCCTGCTGGATATGCTGTCATAGATCCCACGAGCTTTCATACAGGCTATGTTACACATCTCTGTTAGTCATAGGTTACTGTTCATGTAGGAGCTGCCGTTGGAAAATGTTCGAATTTGTCAGGTTTTCCAAGAAAAATAGACCACTTCCTATATCTTTACAGAGGTAAACAAGAAGCCAGTGTGCTTGATGTGTTCACGACACCTTTCAAAGGATATAATATTTGGCACCACTATCAGACTCGTCACAGCAAAAATTACAAGAACTTGCAAAAACAACTTAGAACAGAGAAGTTAGATGAATTGTTGGCAGGTTTGAGGAAACAGCTGTCTGTTTTTAGTTGCAGCTGAGAGATCAGCGATGCAGCTGTGAGATCTAGTGAACTTATTGGTAATGAAACTGTGTGCCCCGACAAATGGATGGTTCATTAGTTTTCAGAATGTACTTGTACGTCTTTACACTAAAAGAAGTTGGGTTGTTTGTGGCTCATGAACTAAAATTAATTTGTCACACCTGCATTAGATTTTAGTTGGCCAAATCTACTGTAGGTTTTAGTTGACTAAACCTAGATTAAAACTAAAACAATTCAGATTAATGAAATGACGTTTTTGTCAAAAGAACTAGGTCAAAATTTGCTGTCAAAATGAACTCTGAGCTGTTGGCTACACTGCGACCACAACTACCGGTGGTAGTTTTGTTGCTATCTGTAAGTTTTCAGAAAACTTGCGGAAATACAGACAAAATGAAAGTAGAGTTTGGACATAAGGCTCTGATTGTAACTGTATGTGTATCTAATGTTTAGTATAATTGAGCCTTGACAATAACATTTTGTAATAGCAGCCTTGTACTGGTATATCCCAGTTTGGTCCTTCTTTCCCCTCCGACTTAAACTGACACACACACACACACACACACACACACACACACACACACACACACACACACACATGCACACACACAAAGGTTAATTAGGCACAGGTGTGCATCGCTGACCTTCCGGATTGCTTGTGGCTGTTTCTGTAACTCAGTGTGTGCCCTACTGGCCAGACAGCTTAGGACAGAGACACCAGCTCCCAGCAAAGATTGAGGCAGCCAATGAAATCACTTGCAGCAAACATCATCTTTTCTCCAGACATACAAACCGTGACTTCCACCACAACACCAGAGAATTAATAGTGCTCTAAAGCATTCATTATTCTTTTATTGTTTTCATGAACGCTGCCATCTCCTGAGCTACAGCCAGCGTCACTGGAGTAAAATCTACACTGTACCGGCTGCAGCGAAACAAGAATAAGCGAATATTATAAATTCTATCATGCATGTATTCTGTTTGGTCTAAAGCACTGGATAATTGAAGCAGAATCTGAATGTATTATGTATGTGAGACGATAGCCTCTCTCTTCCTTATATCTGTGCGACTGATTGTCATGTCATGGCCGTTCAACCTACTGGGCACCATTGGTCTGTTAACATGAGGAGTACAAGGAGGGACTGAAAAGTCACACTGAGCACCATACTGAAAGCCCCAGACTGTAGAAAAGACGGTTTAAATATTAAACCAGAATTCTGCCTGTACTCAAAACATAAAACAGATCTCCCTCTGTTCGCTGTCTCTGTGTGTTGTTGAATATATTCATATGGGCCGGCTGACTGTGCTGATAGCAGGTGCATTAAAAATCAAAAGTTTATAAATGATAGATCGAGGAGCAGGGAACTGTTCAGATTTCCCTTTTATAAGGTGAACAGAATCGGCTCGTGTGCTGATTATTGTTCTCTCCCTTGAACTAATATCTGCAGGGCTCGGCTTATGGTCAAGGACAAAACATTCTGGGATAGTCTATTCTTCGGCTTGAATTAAATATTTATTATGTTTTGAGGAGGGTCATTTCAATTTTGCTCCTGCGGGCTCCTCGACTCGTTCTATTACATAACTCACAATGGAAACGCTAACAATAGTTCATTTCCTGCTCCTGAAGCACCAAAATGTACTTCGCCATTGCTGTTACCTGGGTTTCAACATGAAAGTTGATCTCGTTCTCGCATACTGACTGGCCCCTGGTCTTTGTCCATATACTCTCCACTTCACTACATGTTATAGCAACTCATAACTCATAGCTCAAAGGAACACAGGAGCCTTGCATTACACATTCAGCTCCAGTATGGCAAAGGTATTGACGGTGTGGAGGGGAAAAAATGTGATGCCACTGAACTGCATTGCACATTACTAGGGGTTGAAGTAACTAATTACAACTACTCAAATTGCTGTAATTAAGCCCTTTTTTGGTACTTTTTGGGCATGGCCTTATATGAGTATCTTTTCAAGTCTGTAGATTTACTTGTACTCAATTACAAAATTTGCTAATTCGTTAATACTCAATTCTGATTGTTCATTTACAACATTCTGAGATCTTTATGTCTTTATATCTTTCATAAGCTGTAACGCTGTCAGAGAATATGCAATATGTTGCTGTGGAAATAAAGCTTTGACTGAGGGGGGGAAATGCAGTACATATTGGTTGGTATAAGCTTTTTTTCTGCAAAATTGCATATTGAGTGCAATTTGAATTAGAGAAGGCAATTTCTGAGGAAATTGCGTGTGTGAATGCTGGCTTTCGAAAAGCTGACACAAAATTGCATTGGTTGTCTTAAAAGTTGAATTATACCAAGAATGTATGGAGGATTTGTTGAAAAGTTGATATCAAATTGAATTGCTGACTTTAATAAGTTTGTATGTCAAATCAGTTAAAGGAATATTAAGAGCTGGAAAAATGGGAAAGGGTCTAATTCATATGAACCTGATTTAAAAGTTGAATACACCTCATGATATATTAAAGATGTGGAAGATTATAAGGTTTGAATGTTTTTTTTTGGCTCACAGTATGAATGAGTAGAGTACAATTACAACTATATTTGTTTTAGCCAATAAGGCCATTTGATCACAAGTTGACCAATGAATACAATGACATGCGAACCAAAAAACGCTGCAGCAGGCACAGGTTTGTTGACTTGACTGTGACAAATGACCTTAACGGGGCTGGAGTTGGGAGTAATTTAGACTGAAGACTTGGGGAAACAGAAACCCCTGCCACTAAAAAATCATCAATGGTTAAAAGGTAACTAATACTCTCAGTATTATACTTTGTACTTTTATATAAAGATAGAATCAGTAGGATTTGTCCGGCTGTTCATACGTCCCGAGCACACCAAAATAATGAGAAAATCATAAAATACAGACAGAGGGCAGAGTGTCTGCAGACACACCACCACTGCTAGTGGGTCGTAAGTGATGATTGAAAGGGATTATATTTGTATGAGTCTATACATTATTTTCAGGAAAATGATGCAGATTATGCCTTTATGTATTTTTTAAGCACAAGTAATTTTATTTGTAATTGAGTAATGTTTCAGTAATGTGGCTGTATTTGGACTTGAATACAGATTTTCAGTACTCTTTCTACCACTATATGTTTCTTATTTCTTACACACTGCTCTTATGCAGCCATGGTTTGCATTTCAAATGTAAACATGCCCAACATTTAAAATAGGTTTCAAAAAAACAAATCATGAACATACCTACATTTCCAGATTTGTTAAACAGTGTGTTTCTGGCTCAAGATTCAACATACTAATTAGCCCCTAGGAGATCCATCTAACAGTTTGTGATTTTTCTCCTGATTTTTAATCAGTCTAATTTCTCTCTCCAACACACAGGCACGTTCGGCGCCATACACACAAAGCCTCTGTTTGCATAATGTGCTCACTGTCTGCTCCTCTGAGACTAAGCACTGTTTGTGCATCCCTGCATCTATGTGTATCTACTGCTCTCTCTCTCTCTCTCTCTCTCTCTGTGTGTGTGTGTGTGTGTGTGTGTGTGTGTGTGCAAACATGAGATTGTTCAAGTTCATTTGTATGTGTTTTTGGAAAAGAGGGCTCAACCCCCTTCCCTCCCTGCCTCAGCCCTCCCCTCCCACCCTATTCCCCCCAACCCCCTGCTCCTTTTAGTCTGCTGCCCTGGCTGTGGCTCGACCATGATTGCTCTGACAATTCAACAGAGGAGAAAAAAAAAAGAAAACACCTTCTGCCAGACTGTTTTTCCTGTTCTGTTATGGAAATGAGATTTTCCATCTCACTTCATCTTCAGTACTTAAATACCTCTTTGCTGCGAATAGGACTGTCTAGCCTGTTAACACATTTCCTCCCATATAAGTGCTCTGTTGTTCTGCAGAGCTTAGTTGAATTTTTGCTTCTGTGCCTTCACAAAGAAATTAGATTTTCTACAAATTGTATGAAATGTGAACTGTCCTATTAGGCGTACATTTATTGCTCTCTAAATCACAGTTAGTGTATGTTCTCTTGGTGGCCGGCTGCTGAATCTCCTGTTGGCATTATTCCCAAAAGTCCTGTCTTATTGTGGTCTTTATTCAAATTTCCACTCAGACATGCTATATTGTGAGTTGGATTGAGATTTATGGTTAATATTTTGGGTGCACTTTGTTTTACAGTCCAGTAATAAGATGTAACAAGCTATACTTTGTATCAAATTAGATGAAAACTAGAAATAATATGTTCTTTATAGACATTAAACAAATACAATTACACCCTAATTAGACAGCATACACCTAATGGTACAATGTTAAGATGTAGCAAGCTGTAATTTGTATCAATTTAGACAAAAACTAGACATAATATGTTCCAGATACTGTTCAGTCCCTCCAGGATTTCCCAGACTTTTTGGGTGATTGTTGCGGCCTAAGATGCCTGATTTCACAGCAACTTTTCTAACAAAATTGGATGCATGTTGCAATGTTTTTAGTCATTTTTTGCAACAAAAATGTGGGAGCCAGTGGAAATCCAAATCCAAAAAGAGTTGTGTTTTAATATTAAAACACAACAATATATATATATTTAATATAATTTATTTAAAAAATCAAAGGCAACTTGTTCCTGGGAGAATAAAAACACACTTTGTGCTGAGTGTTCCAAGTAAACTTGCCAAAAAGGCTCAGGATTGCAAAAATTCTAACAAAATATGTTTTATTTGTAAATGAAGAAGTGTGGGTGGGGGGTATTCCACACAGAAGCTAAATTTTTTGAACACAGACAAACCTACAAACCTTATTTTTTTCAGTGCTCGTGACCAACGAAAAAATGTACTACTACTAATAATAAACACTTTATTGAGTCTGTTCATTGACATGTGCATTCATGATGTTTGCAGGAGGGAGTGCTATGATTGGCAGAACTTGCAGGAAGTTATGATTATTTGTTACATTTGCAGAAAGGTTGTGGTGACTGGACAAAACTGCAGGTTCTTGCAGAATTCACAGGGGTTTGTTGAATTTGTGTTAATTGTTGCAATCGCAATGTTGCAACTTCTGGGAGGGACCGATGAGACCCTTTATTAGACCCTTATTAGACTTTATTAGTGGGTAATTCGGAACATATTACAACAGAACTGTACTGTAAACTGAAGTGAAATCATATATCTGTAACTTCCCCATTTAAAACAACATGTAAACCAGATCTACCAAGTAAAGGCCAAAATGATAATGATGACGTAGAGGAATATTTTGTTTACAGGTGACTGCACAGACTTACTCCAATACTGCAGGCAGATAATGTGATTTGATCAAAGAAGTAGGCACCATTTTTGGCTGCTCTGCCAGTTGTATGGGACCAGCCAAAGAAGGCATGTTTCAAGTAGCAGATATGTGATTTCACTTTAGTTTTCAGTACAGTTCTGTTGTGATGTGTCCTAATTATCCTCTAATAAAGTCTAACTGAGTCAGACTAACAGAAAAAAAAAAAGTTTTTTCTAGTTAATGTCTAAATTTATACAAAGTTGCAGCTTGTTACATCTTATTAAAATAATATTTTCAGTCCCATTTTCAGAACATTGTGTAATTGTAGCCTTCATAATGCCCTTTTAATTTTTACTGTTCAACCTGTATTTGAAAGAGTTTTACTAGATAAACGAGGCAAAAACACACAAGTGAACGAAAAATTAACAACAAACCATTGCAGAGTCTGATGCATCATTTCTTTGTGCCGTCATTAATGGTTTGAACCTTTAGATGGTTAGCATAGAGGACATCAGGTGTCATAAATCTGCAGGGCCATCAGACAAGCAGCACCATTCACCAGCCTCCTAATCTAAAAGATTTACAGCCGAGTGTTTGAGTGGAGGCACCGGCATGTCAGTGGTGTTGTCAAGTAGGTGCCTCCCTTTACTGATGTTTTGTTGAGTTTGGCTCACAGCAGCCCAAGAAAACCAAACAGTGCATTCCAGCATCCTGGAACCAAACATGTCAAATGACACTGTGAGCCAAACCTCTGCCTACTCATATATGATGGGCTGAGAGAATTAAAATAAAAATGTATTCTGATAAGTATCTGTTAAAATGTAGTCAGTATCACAATATTTAAATAATGTAACTTGATTACTTTCCGTTACTTTTGGATTATCTCAGCACCAAATATGGTGACACCGTTCAAAAAAAGGGAAAAAAGTAATATTTCTGAAAATGTACTTTTTTGTTTCCATTACAGCAGATAACATTAACACCCCTGATCAAAATGGCGCGCTGAACATGTCATTTTTTTCTTCATCAAACACCACAGAGTGCGCAGTGAAAATTTGAGCTTTGTTGCATAACTTATCATGAATATCACTTAATAATTTGTTAATCTGCTCTGCCACTGTGTTTGCTGATAGATAGATATAGTTGAATAAACTATTGTTTTTTTGGACATAGAATATCAGTGAAATGCAACATGCAGTCCTTTTGAAAGAGGGGGAATTTTATTTCAATTGTATTCAATTGAAGGGTTGTTTAAATTGGTATGAAACAACTAGAAAAAATCCTTTTAAAAAGGATAATTTTGTGGGCTGAATCATATTATATTTTTGAGGCTGGAGGGAGGGGGAGGAGGGGCCAGAAATGGCTCCTGGCAGGCAGTTGTGACCCCTAACCTACAGACTCAAAATATTTTTCAGTAGTGTGGCAGTAATAGTAGTCACAGTAGTAGTAGTAGTAGTAGTAGTAGTAGTAGTACCAGTATTAACAGGTTAGTTAGCTGATTGGATTTCTGTGTAGCTAACATTATGATCTTAAAAGTTTCTTTAAACACACAATGTGCAAGTTTTGCCCCTAGGAGTCTCTCACGTTATGACATTGTGAAGTGGCATGGCATCATGGGAGTTGTTTTCTTCACTGTTAAACAACCACCACAGCTGATGAAAATATCTGACATGACAGGCAGAAATCACGTTCATGGAGGTAATATTTAAGTTTCATTTAGGTTACATCGCGTTTTCCCATAACTTATAGCAACTTACTACGAGCAAGCAACGGCTAATAGGAAATGCACTGTATTACAGATTTCTCTGCGTTTAAACATTTTTGTCAACAGTTAGGATAATGTAAGTACATAACTGAACAAAATATGTCTTGTTCTTAGATATTTCAACATGGAAATTTTATAGCTTTATGACGACATAATTTTCACATCTGAAAGCAGGACTGTCACTGTACTGTGATGTTGTTCCTCATTTCTGATTAAAAGACAAAATAAGGGTGAAATTTCCACCCAGTGAAAGCATTTTTTGACCAGAGGCCATGATGATGAATTGGCAACTGTGAGATTTTCACTGGAGACCAGAGTTGTGTTGTGAAACTTGTGAAGTGTTGTAATGTGTGTGCCCTGCTCGTGTTAGTATATTGCTCTTCATTTTGAAGGAGAACGCTGTACTATATTCCCTGTAATAACTCATAAAGTGACCATGATATGTCATCAGAGATGAAGGAAAAGCTCACTTCTCTGACAACGCTACAGCTGTGGTGTCCTTTGAAATTTCCATTCTGCTTGCATTTGTGGTACTGTTTGCTCATTTCTTGTTAATTAGATTTCAAATTAATGCCGAATGTTCGCCAAATGATTATGTGTCTGTATATGAGTGGTAATAAATCATTAATGATCTTTTAAAAGGAGTAGTTGTTTATAGCGGTGAAACTGAGCAACATGTTAATGGAGTCTGCAGGCAGTCGCTGGACTGGATCTCCAGAGTGCGCCTTTCTGGAGCAGTGGGCTTTTGTTTTCAGGATAACGGGCTTAACTTTACATTGACAGACAACTGACAGTTATAAACTTACAGTGAAGGACTTGTTACTGAGTGTTAGTGCCAAATTACATTGGTGCGCTTGTCTAGCACTCCTGCAGTGTTCCTGCAGCTGATCTGAGCTTCCTCGAGTCTGGAGAGAAGAGCCCACAGGGAAATCACTTTAACCATGGATTGTACATTAAATAGGATTTCAACCTATCTAATATACAGTCTATTTTTGGACACACAATTATTAGATATTGCTCCTTTAAAATGTATTATTAAATTGTAAACCTGCTATTGATCCCAAATTTTACTCTTAATATATCTGTAATTGGAGCACATCTGTTTATTCGTTTACCTGTAATAGAATACAGTTACCTTTTTTTTGGTATCTTAATTATGTAACTCTATTATTCTGTTACTCCTCAAGCCTGTGTGAAGGCTGAAGAACATGAATGCCTATCTGGGTTCATCCTAAGTTCCTACTCCAGCCTTTATCAACAGAGCTTTTAAATGAGCTACTACAAGAAATAAAACGGAAAAAAATGTGTAGTTATTAGCTAAAACAAAAGAAAGCCTAAAACGCATATTTAAGTGTCCTGGTTTAATGAGTAGAGACTGATAACATACTAGCCAATTTGTGCAAGCAGATGTCATTGACTCACAATATGAAATTAATTTAATACTTAAAAAAATCAATTAAGATAATCTGCCCTCAACAGCAAACAAAAGCAGACATGGGGAAACATCGCTGCGGAGCTGGAAAGAGAATTTCTTAATCTCAGATAATTAATAACTAGGCCTCCATAAAACACTCATTTGGTTTTGCTCTGGAGAATGTAAAATCTCTTCAAACGTACACCAACACTATTCTTTATCAGGCCTTGTTCTGTAAAAGCACAGAGCCCAGATTCATTTTAACGAGAGCTTACAGTATTCTATTCATAGAGCCCTTTAGAAATAGCAAGCATTCATAATGGAGCTGGGATCTGATTAACCTCCTCGCTTGCCGGCACAATGGCAGGCTACCCTGAGACTCAGCCCCGTAATGGAGTCCGCTATCACCAAGCACACTCCAAACATTCTTCGCACCGCAGGACTCGACGACCAGATTGGAATCCCTTAACTCCCCTCTGCACTCGGCACACAGTGGGGAAACAAAACATCCTCTAAGCTGAAGCCCCTCAACATTAATCTATCTCTCTGCTCCACTCGTGCACTTGTGCACATACACACACACTATATACACCATAGGCACCGTCTTCAGTGCCTTTGTTGCAATTTTGCATTCCTAATTGTTAAGTCTGACGAGTAAAGGCAGAAAAATAAGGAAGTGTCGCCTCTATTCTGCATCTTAACCCATTTCCATTCTAAGAAGCTTTTGTGCATGAATATATAGCATTAATATACTGTATAGTATACACAGTGTGTGTGTCCACCCGCTGTTAAATATAATGCAATTAAATGTAATAGCCCTGCAACAGGCTTTACGCTATATTTATGAAGCTTATAAAGTGTTATTTTCAGCTCATATTTTGTTGTGTTATTGCATCAGAGTGCAAATTATATCATATTCCATGTTATTTTGAACCGGCGACCTGTCCAGGGTGTACCCCGCCTCTCGCCCAATATCAGCTGGAATTGTCTCCAACCCCCCACGACCCTCCCGAGGATAAGCGATTACAGATAATGGATGGATCACTGTTATTCTCTTCTCCTTGTGAGCAAAATAATATACAATACAACATAATACAACATTTTTCATAAATTGTCATGACTCCTTAATCCTGACTGCCTTTCTTTAGCTTCTCATATGATATGAAGCATCACAGGCTTGAAGTGTTTCAAATGTGTATCAGCCACCTCAATGTTGCCATCTCCTGGCCTAACAGGATTAAGCAAGACTACTACACACAGGCCTTTCGTTGTGGAGCAAATGGATAGCTTGTGCCAAATATGTCAGAGGGAGTGATTACACCCCTCAGTGGCCAGTTGGCCCAACAGTCCGCCCCCAGTGGCCAGCCCTGTGGGGGCTGTCAGGACCAGGCAGACTGGAGCTTGGTAAGGAGCCAGTCCCACGTTTAACAGCCAGCTCCTGCCCAGCCCAAGTGTCATCTGCACCTGCCAATGGGAAGCAGTTCTCACCCATCAGATAATGGCTGAGAGGAAATTGCTTCAAGGAGGCGACATTCTAGGATGGCAATATGGAGATGTGAAATATATTCGAGGAGGAGGAGGAGGAGGAGGAGGAGAGGGACCCGGTCCTTGAGAAGGCACAAATTAGCATTGACATACACATCCACACATGCAGGCACATATAAATATACTCATGCACACACATTTTTACTCACACACAAGCAAAGAGGCTACACTTAATCTTCTCTGCTTTGAATAATATAACCATCCAAGAGAGAATCAAATTTATTCACAGCCTGGACGACCAAGCAAATTCTTATTTACCTCACCTGATATAGTAACAACCAATGAGAGCCACCTGTATATGGATTGCAAGTGTGTATACATCCTCGCCCCAGCGTAGACACAGTCAAACAAGGAGATCTTCTGTACGGTAGTATCTACAATGACCAGTTCAGCAATGACGTGGAAAATGAAAATCAAAGTGAAAGTTGGATATGGTGATGTCAAGTCAAATATGTGGCTGCAATCATCACGCAGAGAATATCACTGGAGGTTAATGCGCAGGCCTGCTGATCTTTCGGGGCCCTCATCCATGTAGCTTAAGGCAGTGAAATTCAATATGAAGCATGAAATGTGAAGCAGTCATCATAATTGGACTGAAACCCATAGTGGATCCTTTACCAACAGAAAGTATAAAGCGCACAGCAAGACCACACTTCACACTGAAAGAGGAGGGGGGCACAATCCAACTGGTAGGGGCACTATTTTGAGGTCGTCTTCGCACTAATTAGCCTCTTAGATCCTCTGTCAGTACAACACGTTCCCTCGAACAGGTGGTTCAAATATTGTTTTTGCATTTATTAGCAAGACAGTTAATAGTCTAGTAATACACAGTATGTCAAATGCAGTATGCCAGAAATCAGTGGCGGTTCCAGACCAATTTTTACTAGGGAGCCACACTGAGGCAAGTTGTGGTGTCAGAGAAGCACCTTTGACCAGTAGCACACAGTAGCAGCACACGAAAAACAACACAGAATACCAATATTTTACCAATATTTGTCTATATTTTGGCAAATTGGCACCATTAAAAGTAGCCAAACGCTATTAGCCAAAAGCTATTAGCAGTTCTTTTTGCAATGTATCCCTGTATGCACATATATCAGCATCACTGAATTACTTTGATACTGAAGAAAACTTAAAAACACAATGATTCTCAGCCAAGTTCAAGACTTACATGAGCATATTTTTCCTCTGTAAGTGGATATATGGACAGTGTCCCGCTGTGGCAAGGGGTTAGAGAAAAGAAGTTTAACCTCCACACTTTTTAGGACAAAGTGTTTGATAATATACTGCTTATACTAATATATAATATATTTAGCAGGAAAAAAAACATGATTTTTTTGCAGTAACAATATTTGTTTTAGTAACATGATGTCAGTACCATATCACTGCAAGAAAGTTACAGGGGCACTGGCCCCTGTTGGGCCCCCTTCAGAGCAGGCCCTGCTTCAAAAACATCAGGTTGTCCTACTGCATGAAATCCAAGAAGACGTTCAAGCCCACATTCTGAATTGCACACTTTTTCTTTTTACTTTTAGTACATGCTGCAGCTGCCCTTACAAAGTGTGTACTGTTGCATGCAGTATTCATACAGAGACATACTACTTCGTCATAACATTGTGCCTTGAACTTTGACCTTCTTGCTCATACACCCACCACAAAGGATTGTGGTTCAGAATAGTCAGAAAAACATACTGGTATGCAACAGCATACTGCAAATTGTAATTTTGGCACACTGCATGTAACATACTATGTACTGGGACCTACTAAATCTTTTTCTGGCATACTAAATAGTATGTTGGAATGGGTTTTGGAATACACAGCATGGCAGAATGTTATGAGGAAGTAGTATGTCCCAGTTGTGTCTATATGCAGCAGTACATACTTTGTAAGGGCAGCTGCAGTACATACTAAAAGTAAAAAGAAAAAGGATGCCGTTTGGAATGCAGGGATGCTCTCAGGCTTTGTTATTGGAAGTCATCTGATGTTACTATGGCAAAGTTTCAACCTGTAGATGGCACTCTCGTCCCTGGTTTTAATCCAAACCTTTAGGGTCGACTCCCCATTTTGAAATGACTGGCCTCAATTCCAAAACCTGTTTTGCTTTGTTTGTCATTATGATTCTTTAGCAGGTATTTTGTTCACAGCGGCAAGACGGGATTTTGTATTTTTCCACTCGCTGCTTAAATCAAAATGGCAGATATTCTTGTGTGCGACGGTAGCAGCATACCTGTTTGTACATATGGTCAAAGCTTATTCAAAAATGCTTATGCATAATGAAGTGCAGCTAGCAACTGTTGTTCCAATCGTTCTCAGGCAGCGAGCATTAGTTACACAGTGGGGAATGGTTGGAGTTGAGTGGGGGTAGAGGAACCTCAGCCAAACATGGTTTGTCTCTGAATACTAATGCCTCTTTTGATCTGCCTCGGCTTTTAGGAGATTTAAACAACAAAATCTGTCTTTCCAAATTTCTTAATAGACTCAGCCTTTTGTGGCCAACATGAAAAAATCCTAGAAACATGTTTACACGGCATCCATATTAATATTCTGAATTTGTTTAAAACATGTAGAGTCCACTGAGATCTTATTACAGGCAAATCCTGTATTATTCATGCTTGCCCCTAATAGACTAATTAATTTATCATAAAATAGTAAGGCATTTTTATGATTTTCTTATGTTATGCATTTATTTCCATAATTGATCTTTGTTTTACAAATGCGTCTTTTTAAGTTGCTCCTCATATGTCCTAAATTCAGTCGCTGTGCAAAAGAGATTTCATCCCTCCTGAAATGATCTGAATGCATTAGTTACAGAGCTACAGAGAGAGAAAAAAACAGGAAGAAAAACAATTAGACCTAATAACATCAAGGCTACAAGCACCTATGTGATTTATATAGCCCTGAAAGGTATTTAGGAGCATATTGTGACAGAATGTTAAGTGTGATTAGGGACAGTATGTTAAACATTTGGCCAGTTGTAATCAGTTGGAGAGCTGCGAGGATGAGCTGTGGTTGGGGGGTTATCTGTGCCTGTAACGCCGCAGGAGGTGCCAAAAGCAACAGAGACCACTAGCCAGTCTGAGTATTTGGCACCTCCACAGCTGCTGCTCACATGCTTCCACCCTCCCGTCACACCAAGGGCCAACACCAAGCACGCGATAATCTTGTTTTATCTGCCTTTCAGACAGCCCAAATGGCCGAGATTAAACCTTCCACATGACCCTCACGGCCGGGGCACTGACATGTATACCCCTAGTTTATTAGAGCACCTAAGGTTAAAGTGAGATGAGGAAACTGATAAGGGGCTAACCCTGAAAATGCCTGAATGAATTTACAAGCCTTTGCAGAAAGTCTGTTCTTGTCTAAATTTAATAAATGCTGTCATGAATACACGTCTGTCTCCTGTCAAGGTTGTATTGTAATCAGAACTTATTAGAGAATTTAACAGCAGGGTTAATGTGTCAGCTGTTACAGTTTTTGTCATTTGCTAACCTACAATGGTCAAAACTGAAGTCACATTGTCAAAACTCAAACAGCAAAACAGAGGTCTGTGTGAATCATTCCCATCACTTCCACACAAAATACATTGAATGGCCACATTTTCCAAAATCCATGAACTCTACCTCTTGTAAAACACTGTATTTCCAGCACATTTTTCAAAAGCGGACACATCGTTTTTAAAAACGGTTTCAAAACAGAATGAAATCAAGTTTTATCCATTTTTGTAGTAATGATACTGAAATTATAGAAAATCTTAAGCAGAATATACAATATTTATAATAAAATGAAATAATCATTCTAAACACAACTGATTGCAACTTCGGCTGATAACCCAGGTGTCCTGTTTGTCCCAGTGTGTAATAGTCTTGTTACCAGACAAAACAGGACCATTGAACTTTAGTCCAGTCAGTGAAGGTTATTCTTGTTCTAAAATGAAATGCTGATCTGTGTGATAAATCTTCCAACCTCGAATACAAAAGTTCATCATTTATGAAATGCTCTGTGTTGTTAGGGTCTTAATAGAATATGCACAAACAAAAAAGAAATAATCATTTCAAACAGCTGATTGCAATTTCGGCTGAAAGCTGAAGCACCCAGGTGTTCTGTTTTTAGTCTCTTAGCCAACAGACAAAGGAGGACGGTACACTGTACAATACCAGCAATTATACTGTACGTGTTGTTTTTGTATTACTACTACTTACTACTAACTTATTATTACTAACAACATGGTGCATTACATAAATGACTAATAACTTAAACCAACTGTGTTTGGAATGATTATTATTTGCCATAATTCTGCTTTCAATGTGTTTTTAACATTTTTGAAAACGATGTGTTAACTTTTGTTTTATGTTTTTCAGTTGGTGGAGTTTGAATGAGAAAGGGGCTGATGGATTTTGGAAAATGTGGTCACTGAATGCAGTTTGTTTGGATGCAATGACAAATGATTTACAGTTTGGTCCATGTGGACGTCTGTTTCACTGACTGTGCAACATAGCCATTGAAGAAAAAAGTATGCTAAAATGAAATTTATGTGAAAAAAAATCACACCTCAAAGATAAATGTTCATTATTTATCTAATGCTCCCTGTTGTTAGTGTTTTTAGGTCAGCGTGTTCTGAGTGACAATGTGTGCTTTGGAAATAAGAATTGTTGCCAGTGTTGGTTGTAGAATAAATAGGCAGGTACTAGATAAACATACCAGATATGAGTATAGGTATGGTAATACGGTCAATTTCTAATCAAAATGTGTCTGTATAGGTTTTTTTCTCATTCAAATCATTTTGGTATTACAGTTTTTCTCGATTGCTGAGACAGCCTTAATGATTCTGAGATCCACTTGATCTTCATCATCACCTTCTTAGCGAAGGAAGAGTCCTCTCAGGCAAATGTGTTCACACTTTTTCACTGATTTCACACATTTTTTCACGCCCTTTTTAAAAAACAGACAACACAGATCTAATAGAAAGACCCCAAACTCTGCTGGGCTAACTGTGCCGAACAAAAAAGGAGATATATTCACAGCTGATAGAATTTACGATTAATGATTATGATCTCTAACGCACCTCTGTAAAACTCCTTTGCATAACTCTTCAGTCAGTATCAGCTCTTATCCATCTATAAAAGATGCCACTTCTGTGCTGCAGTTTGCAAGCATGGATCAAAGAGGCCAAAGGCACACAAGGAGAGTAAGTTGCAAAGGGACTGTAGGAAGAGGAGTTCACATTTATCGAGCTGACCTCTCTGTTGCAGTCCAGCCAAAAGGAATGACATGGAAAAATCTGATGCAGTACAATACCGTAATACTGAGGATTTGAAAGTATGGGTGAAATTCTTTATTGATTCCTTGGTGAAGAAAGAATGCAGTACAAAAGGTGTACCATCATGAATGTCCAAATTTGTCTGGTCTAGCTGCTCACTGAAGGGCTACATGTCAGTGACAGTTCATGGGTACAGAAAGACTTGCACAGCAAAAGAAAACTGTAACATGAATGAAAAAAAAAAATCTTTTTCAACAGGGCATCTCAAAAAGTGTAACAAGTGCAACAGGGTGTTAGTAAAAGAAGAAGAATACAGTTGGTGCTGTAAAATCTTGGGTGTGGATGCATGGGTGTCATAGTCTGGCAAATTTTCTGTTCACTGTATTACATTACATGAAATGTCAGGGCTGAATCTTAAGAGCCTAGTGCGATACACAATGGCATTCAGCGGAACAAAACCAACATTCTTGTACAGTACTGTAAGCATTCAATGTCAACAAAAAAAAATTTTTACAGAAAAGAAACAGTTCAGGTTTGACTGTCATGGTGAAAAACATTTTGAGCGGTGCAGCTCACTCAATGACAAAACAACTTTTCATTTTGGTGGGATTGGCCAATTAACTGACACAATAACTAGGTTCTGATTCACGAATGAAATGTTGTGGGTGTGTTCCTACTTTCTGTAGACATGCAACAGAGTTGTGATGTCGCGTGAAACAGTTGTGAGACTTGTACGTTCAATTTAGAGAATGTTTTTTAAAAAAAATGTACCAAAGCAATTGAGATAAACTGTGAAGCAAATGTAGTAGATGAGTGAATTGCTTTAACATTTAAACTGCTTATAGCACATGCAGTATCTGTGACAGCACGAAACACCTGGTTACTTATTTGCATGTCACAGCTTCCATCTAAGTGTAAATGGTGTTAACATAACACAGCAGTCTCTGCTGTTGTCATGAATCTGTGCCAGAAAAATTATGAAAACAAAGTTAATTTATGTCTTTATTATTCAGTGTCATGTTTTAGTTTCATGCATAACAGCTTGTTTGTGCTTTATGCTCATTTACATTTTTCACTTTAACTCAAGTTAATCTGCCTCATTGGCATGTCTGGTGAACAATATCGCCTGGTGTCAGGGATAATAATAAAGTACAGTAAATAACAACAATGATATACTTATGTATAATAACTTCTTACAATAAGTGTACAAATCAGACTTAAGTAATGCTTAACAAATAGCCTATATGACTAATGATAATTGAATGCATGAATTAATACAGATAGTATCATTAAATCCTGTTGCTCACCGCTAACAAATGATCAAGTCACTATGACTTCATGCACTTAATAGATCATCAGTTAAGGAATGTGAATTTATAGTTACTTCACACATTAATTGATATGCGATCTAATTAGCTGAGCTCCAGTTACAAAAAAAAGTTTATTTTGGACCCATGTATTTCTCAGCCTCTTTGACAGCAGAGCAATACATTTTCTCAAGGAAATATGAAGCTTTGCTTTTTTTAATTAAACTGGTTGTCAGATGAAAACATCTATATAATAAACATAAATGCAGTTCAATCAGGAGAGACTTTATTCTGAGTGTATGAAATATATTTCTTTGACTGGGGCACAGTCTGGATGAGAAATGTGGGAAGTCTTTGGCGATTAGACCCCATTGTGATGTCATCATGAATAAGGGGGTAGTGAAGCCACAATTAAAGTAGGAATCCCCCCCGATGGAGTGCAGACACTGATGATGGTGAGGGGATGGCTGAAGATTAGGATATGATGAAGAGTTGACTTCTGACAAGCTCAACTTGGGCTCTGGGTATGAAGAACTGGAGGTGAACGGGGAGGAGAAGGGAAGCGACGATTCCACTCTGAAATGACAGCTGACAACAGCAGAGAGGAGAACAGATTTTAAAGTTTGTTGGCAGTGACATGATTGGCTGATAAAGACAGCGGCTACATCTAGTTGGTTAACTGACAAGTGAACATCCATAATCAGCTTATTGAGAATAAGCAGGAAAGAGTAAGAGAGAGAGTTGTGAATTAATGAAGATAGTCCTCCTGATTGAACTTACACTGAACTTCTATTAGATAAATAAACTTTCATGTATCTGAAATCCAGCTAACTTGATTCATATCATTTAATGTATGAATTAACTGTGAATGAATATTCCTCAGCTGATGATCTATTAAGTGTGAACTAATCATATAAAATCATAGTGACTTAATCATGGTGAGTAACAGGATTTCACGATACACCCCACATTGAATCATCATAAGTCATGCATTAGTTAAGCATTACTTAAGTCTATGATTTGTAGCCTTACTGTGAAGTGTTGCCATACATACATATACACACATGTATCCTGTTTATATGTGGCTCTATACTCTGTATCTGTGCCACGCTGTCTCATGACAGAATAAACTCAAACAAATCAAAACTCTTGTAAGTATCAGTATTCACTCAGGTATCATTTCATTTCATACTGCGCAAATATAAATAGTTCACTCAAATGTATTTTATTATCATCTCATTTCAACTGTGCAATAACAATATTTCCTATGTGCAAACTTCAACTGTTGAGTCTTTTGTTTACATACGTTGTCTTATTTGTTCTTTCCTCTGGCATACATTGTTCCTGTCTTTTAAATATTTCATTTTGTTTATATTGCTTGTTTACTTGTTTATTATTATTTACTGTTTTTGATTGATTTTCTTACTATTTGGTTTCCACTTTGCTGCTCTAACACTGCGGATTCACTGTAAAAAAAAAAGTTTAGACAGTTCAAAATTTCAAGGCAACGTACTACTATAGATTGCTGATTTTTGAACCCATCAAACTTTTAAGTTTTGAAATAAACTTATAGAAAGTTTTGCAGACCTATAATCTTTCTTTGAGATCATTTACTTGTCTCCCTTAGATAAACTTGAATCCTTGAGTTTTATAGACTCAAAGATTTAAGTTTTTCTAAAGAAAAAAGTTTATTATCATTGTTAGAAAGATTAGTAACTGGTAAAGCTTTATCAAAACTTACGAATGTCAGTGCAAAACTCAAAACAACTATTGCAGTACGCTGACTTGGAATTTTGAGTTTTCTCGACTTTTTGTTTTTACAGTGTTGTGGGACTGAGAATGATCTTATCTTAAATAAAACTTCAGTGCTCACAGTTCACCTGTTGCTCAGTACAACTGTATATTTTGGCATTGTTAAAAAAAAAACTCCCCACACAGAATAATCCCAGTGAGACTGACAAAATTAGACTGTTAAACATACAAAATAGAAAACAATAAACACATATAAAAATAGAATATGAAAAAAAAACGTCTAGCATTTTACTGTATCTCAAAGTATTTGACTGAGAATTGGAAACCTGGAAACTGTGGGGGGGGGGGG
>JAJHUR010118653.1:698-22635 GCA_027495735.1 Lutjanus campechanus
GAGAATTTACAGTACACACACTATAGGAAATAAGAATGAAATACAATGCATCAGGGTTTGAATTATACAGTGACTTTCAGGGGAGACTTTTTTTTTTAAGAAAAAAGCTGTTTCACTACATTTATTCTTGCACTTTTAAGGCTTTTGCACAGCCTGGTATCAGGTATCAGCATGATCATTTCAGCTGTAAACTAATGTGATGAGTTTTTGACTCAAAATGAATTGACAGAGACGTTTATTCTTACATTCTTACATTCTTACGTTCTTACGTTACATAAAGTATCAGAGGCATGTAGAAACAGCAGTGAATGTCCCTGCACCTTTCTGTCATCTGTCTGTAGATTGTTAATCAGGTCTGTCTGTCCATCAGTCACCTCTGCTCGTTGTTAATAAACAGCACCGGGTTAATTAGTGAAAACAAATGTTGGTATATTTTTTTTTATTGTTATTTATTATTATTTATTTCAGGAACATCATGTTTTAGAGATTTCTCAAAGTAGACTTTTAGGGGAGCCCATGAGCTGAGCTCCCCTTAGCTCCCCTGTAATTCAAACCATGCAATGCACGTGAACCATAATGTTCTCCTTGGTGTGTTAGAGACCTCCATTTAACATCTGCAAACATACTTAACATTGTTTTATCATTTTGATGCCTAATTACTTAAACTATTGAGGTGAACATTTCTTGCACACATGATTTAGAACTGATTATATGTTTAAGAAAATACAGAAAATAACACATTACTTAAAGTGATACTACACTTTCCATGATAACTAACTCAGTATGTACTCATCATTATGCCGATGTGATGATAAGTGAAGATCTTCAGTTCACCAAACAATCCTGGAGTTTTAGGAGAAACAGGGTAGCAGCCTCATCCAGTACAATGGCAGTGAATGGTGACCACGGATAAAACGTTAAAAATAGCACACAAAACAAACACAAAACGTCTCCATCCTGCTTGTGTGGTGTAATCCAAGTGTCCGCGAGCCGCGACATTAAAAATTAGCCGCAAAAGACGCCATTTTCGTCATGTTTTTAGCAGAAATATCAGCTGTTGCATGTAGCCGGTAGGATGTAAACATGGCGTCGATCTCGCGAGATTTCGGCACGTGCGGCTATTAGGATATATACGAAGTCTCGCGAGATCCCACCTCACTGGATAGACAACCAATCATACTTGAGGATGATGGGCACTTGTTCTGTACCCTCTAATGCTAAATAATAGTAAATTTTGCCTTTATTATATGTTTTTAGTATTTATTAGCGTCATCTTCAAAACATTATGCTGTGAATTTGTTGTTGTACATTTAAGCTAGATGATGTATCCTGTTTCAAGCAAAACCTCCTGACTAGGTAGTGTTTTCATATTCAGAGAGACGAGCACTGAAGAAACATGGTGACTGATTAAGAGTCAGTAACCAGACTAGATTAGATTCTGGTCAACCCGTCCTCATCCGCAGCTATAAGAAGACTGAGCGGAGTGTGAATCTGCCACAAAGGAGAGATAATATGAAGAAAAGTTCAAAAGTAAAAGCTTTTTACACTTTTATCACCAAAATATGACTTCAAGATTAATTTTGAGAAATCACAGCTGTAATAAATAATCATTAAAAAAAATCAGCACGAGCAAAATTCAACACTTTTTGATGTTTTAAAGTACTCTCCAAAAACTTTTAAATTCTCCCTCACATGTCGTAACCTCAGATTTCTTTTCATTCCCGGCACATATAAGATAATATTTTCTCCTCTAAGTGTGTGTGTGTGTGTGTGTGTGCGTGTGTGTGTAGGGGGAAAACGCAGTGACAGAGGTCAGGAAGGCCATTTTTGTTTTCTCTTTTAAATCCCTTGGCAGTGTTGCAGGACATTGTGTCTTAAATTGTGTACATCACCCTAAACCTAAAATCATCCTCCAGTGCCTTTAATAAAGCCCCCGATAAGTCCCCTTTCATCCCGTGGCCGCTTCAATTTTAGTGTGCCACCGAAGTTATTTAATCAGCGCTGCAGTCTCCCATTCACAGTGTATTACCAATTCTGTCTGCGATCTTTATCAGTGCAGTGATGTATGTATGAGGCAGATGTTCCAAGAGGCAGAGGAAACAGAGGCCATGAATGAATGAATTATTGGACTCACGAAAAGGAGCTATAGATATAGAATTTTGAGCCCTGTAATATGTTTGCTTTCTCTCCCTTATCTTGCCAGACAAAAATATACCTTATCTCAGACTGCTGGGGTCTGCATGAATGTGGAGCCTCTCCAGATCATCCTCTTGTTCAATTTCTTTGTGTTGCATGAGGATGGCTTGTTGCTGTTTGTTGTTATTTTGCTGTTGGGTTGCTCCTGTGCATGTAATTCAGGACGGGATCTTCTGCTTTGTTTTGTGTCATTGCTGCTGTCGGGTGGAGGTGAGGGGAGCGCGGGGAACTACTTTTGATACTGAGCGTACTTGAGTTTATGCAAACACAACATGATCACCACACAGACACACTCATGCAGGGCCACACCCTTCGTTTTTACCACGCACGCACGCATAAACACGTGTGCCGTGTCCTCTCCGTGCCCCAATTTGGCCGCCTTGACAACAATAAAAATGCAAAGATGCCAAATGTGTTTTCCCATGTTTCCTGATTTGTGAATTTGCAGTGAGTGTGTGGAGAAAGGAAAGGGCATCTGCACACACACACACACACACACACACACACACACACACACACAGCTGCGAGCCAGAAATACACTAGGCTGCTGGATAATGAGGGTGGACAGGGCGGAATTATCACTTCACATCACAATAATATTATCCTTCTCACAACTCCCGCAGCATCTTCCATGACGGTGTGACATTTCCATTTTACTCGAGTTTAATCTTGGTCCTCTAAATAAAACCGTAGCCTACAGGCCCTTCCCAAACGGACCCAGTCCCATTTTAATCACATGGAATTAAATAACTACAGTTTAACACTGTACTTGTTCTGACAGCAGTCATGACAAGTAGTTTGCACAGCAAACTTCCCCTCTAGTCAAATAAAGAATAAAAACAAAGTAAATGGAGGCTGAAGATGACAGGAGTGATACTTACTATTACTGAGAACTAGAGTGAAGGAAATACTTTTTGAAGGAAATCAGGATTGTGTCACTATTACTGTTTTCTTTTTCTGTATTTCTTTTTTCAAAATAAATACAGTTGCACTATGTTTTAATTTGCAAAGTTACGAAAAGAAAACATCCAAACAAATTCTGCTGGTTTAACTTAAAATGTACATTTTTCTGCTGCCTTAAAAATGTGAGTCAACTGGACTAAAGTTGAACATTTAATTCACACTCTAACCATGTTTTTATAATCCAAAAAGGGAATAATCATGATTTATCTTAACATACACAAGTTAACTTAGTATTGTGCTGGTGCTAAGTTGACCCCACATTGGTTCATTTTAACCCAGTATTTTTTAGTGTGCAGGTAATAAAAACACTTTTATATCAGGTACACTTTCTTCAAACTTGCAAAAAAAGAAAGAAGAGTTATAATTCTCAAATAATTCACGCTGTAAGTACGCTGACAGCTTATCCTGTAAGCAACCTAATCTCCAGCTGCAATAACTGATTTTTTGGCTCCCTGGAAACAACTTGTGAACACAACAGTGACACAATGTTAAGCTAATATGGTGAACTTAGCAAACAGTTGTTTATCCACACATCCAGCAGTCTTTCAGAATCGTGTTTCTGGCCTCCTGGTAAATATAAGTCCAATATTCACTCTCTTTCAGCTCGGTGTTTGGTCTCTACCATCTCTCCACTGTGTTCACCACCAACTGTGTCTGTCTGCTGTTTTGTTTTCAGTAGGTTGTGTTCTGTAAGTTTTTAGAGCTTTTTGCCAAAAAACTGCCGCCTACTACACCTGAAAACAGCAAGATGAGAGCAGTGAGAGTGAACCAAAACAGAAAAGCTGCTAGCCAGACAGCTAAACAATTATCTGAAACTCCTGAAAACCGAGGCGAGCTGCAGAGTCAGGTAATAATTCTCTGCAGGTCCATCACTATGTTCCCATTTAATTGTAAAGCGAATCTGAACCGACCTTTGGAAATGTTGCCAAAAAGAAAAAGAAGAAAATAGGAATTAAGCACGTTCCCATCAACCGGTTTGGGGCAAATAAACTAGGCTGCACAAAGTGTAGTTTTGTGAGAAGTTGGCACCATAGACAGCGACAACGGAAACAGCTTCTTCTTCTTCTCTTGCAGTGAAAAAGTTCACTACGTCAAAACCTATTCAGAAAAGGTGCTTCCATCTCCCAGTGTGTGCATTAAGTCTTTTTTGAAAAAGGTAAAAGGTGAGTGCAAAAAGTTTTTGCAAAGTTACTTTGAATTTTGCATAAAAATGAGCTGATGGAAACGTGCCTAATATGTGATCCCATTGACAATATTTGCAGAATATGAATTATGCCAAGTTCTGACATGATCTGAAAATATAAACTATCCATTTTAAGTTGAACTGGCAAAATAATTTAATTAAATTAAATTAATGGGAAACGATTAGTTCATTCCATCAAACTCCTGTATGATGTTTTATACTGTGAAGTCTGTCGTCTCTCAGCTGCTTTCAGAGCTTTACTCAAGTTTATTTGTCAAATCCAGTGCAAACAGTCCAACCTGTCACAAACGTTGGAGCAGGAGAGTCCACGTTGTATTTTTACTAACATGTGTCAGTGATTTTCACATTATGCCGCAGTTGTTTTAACAATGTGATGTCAAACGTGAATGTCAAACTCCCCCGTTAGTTTGAGATTCTCTTTGTGATGTGATTTATTGGAAAGCAGTGACATAAATATATACTTGCATGATATTTTTATTGGCACCTTTGAGTTTTTCTACAGGTCAAATAACACTGGAAGAACTTCCATTTTGCATCTCTTGTCAATTCAAATGCTGTGCATCTCTCCCTGTGAGCCGCCTCTCCTCCTCCATCTCATTCCTTTGTTGCACTGGGGCTGAACACTATGTTAACCTAGTAATTGGCACTGGGCCTTCCCCATTATACGGCTTTCTATTGAGCCGTTCTACATGACTAGTTAAAGAAGATGGCATGAAGATTAATGAAGTCCAGCTAATACAGGAGGGGGGTACCTCTCCAACACTTCCACTGAGGAGATAGCACAGACCAACAACAGTCAGCCCCCAGCTCTGCCGTTTCTCTGCACCTTTTTTTTTATATTGCCTGTTTTAACCCGTGAACTCTGGACCTTCCACTTGTGTAGCAAAGCCACCGCAGCGTCCTGGTTTGATTGATGTCGCTACAGCAGTCAGTCTTTTCCCCCTGAATTGAAAGGCCCGGCTCTCCAAAATAGATTTTCCAGCACAATTCACACCGGCTGCCAGTAGACAGAATGGCAGGGCAACCCTTTATGCAGTTTCATTTAAAACCATGAGGTAGCTGACGTGTTCATTCACTTTTGCCAAATGCCCCTTTGGATAAGGTCTACAGTCTTCACTTTCATATTGTCTGAGAGGGTTTCATTGCTGATCTTGAGCCACCAATAACAGTGAAATGATAAATCAAAAAACGTGTCCTCGGTGTGAAACCAGAAGTTAAAAAACAACAGAACTGTAGAGCGCCTCTAACACAGAAAACATGATAGAATCACCCGTGAACCTGTGTTAAAACTTGGCCTCAGTCCTTATTCTGTGTTTTTTATTCTCTTTTTGTTTGGGTGTCAGTGATTCACATAAATGTTGCTGTAAAATGGCGCTCGCTGTCAGTGGCAAAAGATTTTTTGGCTAACAGTTAGCAAACAGTTAATTTACTCATACAGCAGTTATGGAGAAACTGTTTGGAGTCGTGTTTCTAGCCACATAAGTCATATAAGTCACAGAAGTCCAATTTTCCCTCTCCACTCTGCACTGTTTTGGTCTCCACCAGCTCTTAGCTAGCTGCTCAGGCAGCACACAGTTCGGTTTTAGAGGTTTGTTTGCAGAAAACAGTTGCCTGAAGAGAGACAAACGCCGGTTCCTAACAATGCAAAAGAGCAAACATAAGATTGCATCTGTTTTTCTCAACGAAGATGTCTTAACCTGTCAGCGAGCAGGCTAAGATAGAGTGACCGTATTTTCAAACCCCCGGACTGGACTATACGTTCATGCATGCACTTCCCTAGAGTTTTTATCGGCGTTTTCTTCGTTGCCAGACCTGTGCTTTATACAAAAGACGAAATGAGCCTCCTGGAGCTCAGCATGACATGACAGCAAAACCGCATACTGAGCACCAAAGACTATGACGTTTGGCTATAGGCCTGTAACAGCCATGACAACGAAAAAATGATTGATTGACACACAAAGACAAAAAAAATGAAGACAAATCAGTGCTGAAGTCAGACATATGGTGCGTTGTTTATGTTTCTATATTGGGTTAGATAATAATGAGCAGGACAGAACACAATAAACATCTATTTAAGTGCTGAAAACAAGTATATTATAATTATTTATTCACAGTGAGCTGGGTTTAGCTGGGTGAGGTGAGGTGTTTGCAATCTGCAATGTTACTGTTAGATATCACTAAATCCTACAAACTTACAAGCTTTTAGAAAAGTATGTTAGGTATGAATAAATAACTTCAACACTTGCTCATTTGCAGAGGGAGAAATCACAAAAAAATCTCATACTCTCCTTGCTTTGCAACATCACTCATGCTTATATTTGGACAATTTTCTGTGCTCCAGACACAAATGGTCTGCATTAGGAGCTACCTTTTGTTGATCCAGAACCTTAAATGCTATTTGCGTGTGCACAACTACTATACATTGTATAACTGAATCAAAACATTAAGTTTTGAGCCGTAAAGTCAAACACTGACTTAAAAACTAGTAAAACGCTCCACAAAGCAGAGAGAAACTGCAGAGTCAGGCCATAATTTCCCTTCGGGTTCATCTTACCAGCAACTCCTTTCCTATATTGTCACTAGATCCATTGTTAATGTAAGAATATTGATTATAGCAGCTTGACACTTCTACAACATAGCTGCATTTACCCAGCAGGCATATGATGTCCTTTTCCTCAGAGAAAAACAGAGGACGGCGCACTACCTCATTGCTAACCACGACCACGCCACATTGACGGCTGCGCGCGCACTAAAACCTCAGAACTGCTTAGATGCAACACTCGTGAGAGGTTGACTGCAGCTTGTTCTTTGGGTGCTCTTGTAATCAGATAAATTAACCAAAGCTATCAAAAGATTGCAATAACACTCAACGCCGCCATAAACCTAAGAGCTGCAACTGTGGTGGGAGCTTTATGACAGACGTCACTAGAGCATGCTGATTTATTTGTGCACCCCTGTCCTATCGATCTTTCGTACGGAGGCCTTACTCTGCCTCTCAGGAGAGACCTCTGGAGCCAGGTTCTCACCGGCAACCGTCAAAATCAACTCCGAAGCACGGGGATATTGAATGTGCATGTGTGTGTATGTGTGTCGCTGCTTTTATGACCCCGAACATGTGACAGCGAGTGTTTTTTTTTTTTCTTTTTCTTTTTTTGTAGTGCATGCGTGCATGTATTCCTCTGGTGTTTGTGTAACATTAGTACATCAGGAAAGAACGCCGCTAATGAAATTAAATAGAAAGCATGTGTGGGTAGCAAAGTGACCCGTATCCCGTTTGTGCATGTAATCAATATTATAGCTTGGCCTCTCTCGGTTGTTACTTTAATCAAGAACAAGCTCTACCTCTCTTAATCGCTTGGTCCCAAGATGAATGTTTCACAAATGCTGCTGAACATATGCTTTGATATATGCATCTGATTGGTGCGTGTAATATACGAGGGCTTTCCTTTTTCAATCGGTTCCAAGAAATTTTATAATTTGGATGGCAAATTTCATTAATTATTCTTATATATGGAGACCTTTTAGGAATCTCTCTTTTTTCATAAAGACACCTTTTTGCCGTTTTAATCATAAATGAAAAGTATGACACATAAGGGCACCCAATCATATGGTACATATTGCCTCATCCTTTTAACAAATATGTTTCATAGCCCTATTAAAAGGGGTCTTCATCTGTCCTGTCAAAAGGCAGCCTAGCAGGGTTTTTTAGTTTAATTACACTATCCAATTAAAAAAAAAAAAAAAAGCCGCATTCTGATCCGCCTCTCCTTGGGTTTGAGTGGATATGACATTTACAAGGCTCGCCTTTCAAGCAGACAATGGCGTGATTGATGAGGTGCAGACGCTATGAAGGAGGCGATTGCCATGTGGAAGCAGTGCTTAGTGCACTTTGATTTATTTATCATCTGTTTCTAAAGCAAGGCTGGCTGCTCCAGGTCCACACACCACGGCTAGGTGAGGCTGGAGGTGGACTGTGCAGCCTTGATGCTGCTCTGTGCTCGGGGTTTAAACAGCAGCATGACACTTTAACATAAGAGGTACCCCCTGTAAGACCCTGAGTGGCAGTATCTTAAGGAGTATCGGGCCTCTGAATTGTAGTCCTGGTTGTGCGGTGGTGTTGAGTCCAGTAAATGTTGCTGTTATTGACATTGACACGCTGTGGTCAACCAGCAGGGGCCTCTTGTTAGCTGACTCTTGCTGTTTTGTGTGTTTAGAGAATGATTAATTCATTCAGTAGGGAGAAAAGCTGGATTCAATCCACAGACGGATGCTGACGAGCAAAAAAAGAAAGGCTGTGGGCACAAATATACACTGCCTTTATGTCAAAAGTCTTTGACATAATATTAAAAATAAAATATATTTCCACTCTTGAAATGTTTTTGTGTGTGTGGGTCACTGGATCTGCATAATTATACCAGAGAGGACAGCAAGGCTGGGTTGCACCAACAAGGATTAATTTTTAAACCAGATTTAAATTATGTTGCACCAAACTTTTAAACTTATATCTTAAAATGACAAAATATTAAATTTAAACATCTCTTTAAACGTCAGTTTAGCTTTTATTCTAAAGAAAGATCCATTTATTTCTATTGCACCAAAACGTAAAACTAATATTTTAAAATGTGACTTTAAACTTACACTTGAGGAAATTGGCCTTTATGACATTTATTCAGTAAATAATCAAGTTCCTCAAAAGCCAACTGAGTATCATGATGCATCATTTCTTTCTTTCACTCCAGTCGATCAGTTTCAAGTCACAGTTGCTGTCAGACAGTCTCTTTTTTTGATTGTGCACCTACAGAAGTGATACGTAACATTTTGCTAACTCTTTAACTTTTTAGCTAGCTAGTAAACAATGCAGCCTAATGTTTTGTCAACTTATAGCTGACCGGAAAACAATCAGTGATTTGTTAAGGAATACAAAGCAGCTGAAAATGAATGTTTTCCCTCTTCTATTTCTTGGTCCTGACAGCACTCCAGTTTATTTGTTATTTATTTTAATTCGGATCATCGGTTTACATGAATAAACTTCACAGAGCTCTGCTTAATTTTAAGTAATGATTTATTCATTTTAAACCTAATTTTGCTAAACTCTGATTAGAGCTAATCTCAGATTAAATTAATCTTTGTTGGTGTAACTCAGTCTAAGACTTTAATAAAAATATCTTGTCTCAATGTGGAAAGGCTTCAGTATCTCATTTCAATAAGCCTTTTATGAACTCTTTTGTCCCAAACCACTCTATTAAGACTTTTTTATCACATATTCGGGGTCTTGTATTCGGTTACAAAACTCACTTTTCTAAAGGAGACGGTAACATCTTGATTGGAACATCTTGAAAAGCGCAGCTGCATTGAAACTCAGTGAGGCGTGCTCGCTCGCTGCAGCAGCAGCACCAACCTCATCAGAATCCACTGATGAACTTAGCCTCTGACATCTCTCTTGTCTTCACACTTGTACAGCGATGGAGTCAGAATAATTTAAAGCAGTATTTCATTTTCCGGCACGTATGCCTCGATATGGGTTCACGAACAGTTAACCGCCGATCTTGGCCTGCCCGAGGTATCCATAGTGACGTCTCTCACTTGCTTTCACTTTGAAAAGTAATTACAAAAAGTCACACTTTTTACTCAATGGCATCGTGTGACTGAGAAAGAACCAGAGGATCATTATTCTGCCTTCTGCTTTTCTGGTTTGAATATGATCTTTTTTGAGAACCAGAAAAAATATATATAAATGTGAGTGTATTTGAGTGGTATCATAACCCTGAACCTTCAATTATTTAATGTGGGGTTGTATGAGGTAGATTCCAGTCAACACCTCATTTAATTTACAATATTTTCATCACTTTTACTTTGGCATAAAACAACCAAATATCACTCTGTCCAAACCAACCAAACTCCATGGGTGAAATCATTTTAGTTTGCAGAACATGAAAGTTGTTGGTCTACTGCTGCCTCACTCTGTTAGTTTGTTTATGTTAATGTGTGACTTCTGTGTTTTAAAAGAATAGTTCGGACTCACCAAAGTCACACAATAACACGGACAATCCAGTGTTAGCTTAGCTTTAAGCTCGCTAGCAAACAAAATAATGGTTTGTTAACTTTTTGTCTAGATAGCAAACTAACAGTTGAAGGCAGCAGTAGACCGAGCAGGTGACCGACTCTATCAATCCCAAATGAAATCATCTGAACTGTCCCTTTAAATCCCCAAACTACAAGCTCAGAAAAATATCAAACCCCGCAACACTCCGATTCCTCAACATTATCTCCTTCATCCCGGTCAGACTCGGCGGTGATGGGTGGCGGTGGCGGTGATGGGTGGCACTGTTAACTCAGCGTGATGATGGTCAGCCCTTGGAGAGGGAGCAAAGGGTGAGCCACCTTTGTTGTTTATGTGCTGCCTCCCTGGCAGCCTCCTCCACACGCAGACTGAAGGGGGGGAGTCAGGAGACAGATGCTTAACGACTCCCTCAAGGCCACGGCTCCGGCCCTTATCTCATCCCCAGTTTGTGCAGGTTGCCATAGTAACTGACCTGAACACTTGAAAGGATGAGTAACACTACAGTATATATTGGCCCACGAGCTACTAGAAGAATTTATTGAACACATAAGAGCCTGACGTTATGTTGGGTTAATGTGGTTATAATGTTCACTGCTTACTATGAAGCACTGAACATTATAACATGAAGACTGAGCCTTTAAATTCATATCAGATTTATTTTTTTTTAGTTATATATCAATCAGTCAGGTTCATCATTAAACGGTCTGCATTTGTATGCAATTGAAATATTATTGTATGATACTTGTTTGCTCATAATCATTGTATCATGCAGGTTTTACACTTTTCAAATTGCATTAAGTACTGGTTGTCATTAGAAGTCTGAAAGTTAAGTATATATGGAAATACATAGTGATTGTGGCCGAACCGTTTTGGATTTTGAAAGATTTTGGAAACCTGATTTAATTTGTCTCCCCCTTCTGGCAGTGACAGTTATTACACAAACCCTGTCGACACGCTTATTGCGAGAAATAATACAAAGACGGAGAATTTTCCACTGCTTTCACCAGTTCCAACACTGTATAATTCATCGTTTATAATTCATTTAGAGCAAACATAATAGATAGATAGTCTAGACTGAAGGGGTGGGAATCACCACAGGCCCCACGATACGATATTACCACAATACTTAAGTCACACTTGGGTGTTATATACATGACATAACTCATGTGTCTGTTCTCAGTGTTCTCCACAAAGGGAAAGTGACACCAACGGTCATTCACATCTGTCCTCACTGTCGATTGCTTTCTTGATATCGCATGCAGTACGTAGGCCTTCCAATCCTTCCCATTTCTTTCCCATAACGTTACGTACATCAGATATATTACACAATGCAATGCAACGCAACGCGACATGGCAAATGTACTTTATTGCAAAGAATGATCTTTTTCCAAAACTAATACGTTTTGTTACTTAAACCTAATCAAACTATAAGCACTCCACACGTTAACCACATGTTCATTTTGTTCCTGTGGCGATGAAGGTCATGTGACCATGGATCTGCTCTCTACAGAAGTTAATGGTAAGGATTGTCATATCGCCTGCACAAATTTGTGTTGTTTGAATGCTGACTGAAGACACCAGGTTGGATTAAAACGGCACAGCAACAGTTTGAAAAACTCCAGAATACTGAGAAATACAGAGAGATTTATGGTGACGTGATAACCTTAATCAGCATCGTGTGAACTTGTTTGGCAACAACTTCAATGTAACAGACGTTCATTTATATTTGGAAGTCCCACACTGCAGCTTTAAGTTTTTAATAATCAACTAATAAGTTCAGTGTTAATGTAAAACTGCCATCAGGCACATCAGGTTATAATTTGGCAACATTTCCACATAATCTATCAGAAATGTAATTTGACTAGAAACCCTGAGATAAATACACATTCGGAAGGTTGACAAGGGCAAAGTCACACAATAAATGTCACTAAATTACTTTAAATCTATTGTCAGTTACTGTATCACATACACAGAAAGTACATTTCTAAGTGAGAAAAAGAATTAATCCAATTAATGCTATAAAAAATGCTGCACTATTAGATGAAATTCTGCCTCTAAAACTAACTCCACAGTGATGTAGAAAAAAATGTGCAGTGTCTTTGTCAGCAGAGGTGTCCATTGTGTAGTCACAGACTGGGCCTTGAAGAGGAGACTAAACTAACAAGGACTGGTTGCACTGTTGCTGGTTGCACCAGCATGTGCACCATGGTGATCAGACAGGTGTTTTGACATCTCCCTCTCTCCGCTCAGAGAAACATCTGGCACTGCTGCCAGGCCTAATTGTAACAGTATTTTGCAGGCTGTCAGTAACCTGGACACTAACAAGCAAAACAAAATTATAATAATGATGCAAGTAAAGCCTTTTAGAAGACTGCTGGCCGTTACTGCAGATTTCTGTGAGAGGTAAAAATCTATTTGGCTCGTAATTATTTCATTTGTGCTCGACTTTCCAGACCAGTTTAAATCGTCTGTCTGTGTAATATCTGCTTATTGCAGATTAAACTTGTCCTCAGTTTTGTACGCGCATTTCTCAATATGGTTTCAGAACATTTGGCACATCAGCGGTCAGTTATGCAGCAGTTCGGTGGCCAAAATGTGGAGTTTTACCACATACACGTGCCAAACACACCTCTCAGAACTCATGAATCTTTTTATGCTCACAGTAAACTGAATTATTTGAAAAATTAAATGCTACTCTACAGGATATTTCAGTAAGTACACCTACTCCTTCTTATGTATTACTGTTACAGCTTCAAAGGGTATCACAACACAAATGAGAAAAAGGTTTTTTGGTTCAAATGCACGTTTTCAATTATGCTCATTTGTTTATCTTGCTCATTTTGTGTGTTTATTGCTGTTTTTATTGTATGTACAAGGCATTTTCCTGCTTTCTGGCATCGCCGCTATAACAAACTTTGACTTGTCTTGACTTTTTTGGGGGGTGCCTAGATGTTTGGGGCTGCAGGGCAGTTGTCCAGTATTTCCAGTTGGTTATCTGTCTTTTGGGCTACTAGATGCAAAAGAAATGCAAAGGAAAACAAATAAAGTATTGCAGTTCCTGTAATTTTTTTACTGTAATACATCCCCCATGATAAGATTTTTTTTAATGGCTCTGATACTTCAAAGACAAAACTCTTATAATGCTCCTTATACATGGAGAGTGAGTATTCTTGTTAAATGTTATAATTGTGATACAGAGTTTAGAACATTTTTTAAAAAGGTGGATAAAGATGGACATTTCAAAAAATGTGCTCACCTCCACGCAGACAGATGTGTGGGAGAAGAGTCTGCTCTCAGTTCAAGAATTTATTAACAACGTTTCAGCGTGTTGACCTTCATCAGGTTAATTTTCTAAATGAACCTGATGAACGTCTTTTTGCTTTCCTTAAAGTATGTAAATATAAAATTATAGAAGTAGTAGTAACTCTACGTGAAATAATATCTGATTAATGTTTTTATTGTTTTATGAATCGTCTTTTCTTTTCAATTTGCACATTTTGTGTCATAATCAAGGCTGAATGACTGATGGCACAGTTAAATCAAACTCTGCTGTATCATGCAATAAGATATCAGCTGTACAGTCATTAACATGTACTGCAGAAGTGACAGCGTGTCAGTCAACAGGTGTTTACAGCTCACTGTAAACAAAGCTCCACTTCTGATTGACACTGCGCTCTGTACGACTGTCGATTATGCCATAACACTACAAACCCTGCGCGCGCGTGTGTGTGTGTTCCTTGACAAATAGAGAATGAACCGTTTTATAAATGTAGACAAAGGGGTGTTAAGTAGAACTGTAGCAAAGAAATTAAATGAGTACAATAAAAATGGTATGAGCCGTTTTACGAGTGACAAAAGATGCTTACTTTTACAGCGTCCAGAGGACAAATTCCTGTGGCAATTGTAAGGAACAATTACTTAAATAATTGGGCTTTCAAAGAAAAGATTGATTGTCTAAAAGCTGTTTTCTGTGGAGAATCCATTAGGGGAAACCATTTTTCCTGGCTCCTTGACATAGTGTTTTTATTAATTTCTACTCGCAAAGATGCATGATTCTTTGGTTTTTTGCTGCTCTGTCGCTGGCCTGTATGATGAACTATGCTGCATGGGGAAAAGTCATCAGATGAACAATTTAGATTCAACCTCTGATTTACTGTGGCTATATACATATACATTTCTCAAGCAAAGAAAAAAAAAAACCTTTCAACTCGGGGAAATGCACGAAAATGAATTTGTGCAGGATGTTCTGAGTGAACTGTGATGTCTTGACTGGAGAAAAAGGTGGTGTGTTTTACTGTAAGCGTGTGTTTTTTTTTTTCCTGACTGCAACAGTATGGCATCTTCTTTATATTCACAAAGCTTAATTAGCACCTATTCAGTACATGCTCTTCACACTGCGAGGAGGAGAGGCGAGGGATGGGAGGCTGCTGAAGGTTATCTCCCAGACAAGCTGCTCGGAGACGCCGCAGCCTCATTCATAGTCGACCACGAGGCACGTCAGGCGGGTCGTGCCCCGTCATCTTAAACCTGATTTTATTCTGTCTCATTTTGAGGAATATATTTCCTCATCGAGATCCCATTTTTAGGCTATATGCGATAGGCTCTACCCTTGACTTTAATGTAACACTGTAAGTACCCAGATGATTGATTCAGCATCTCCAGTATAGTGTGATTAGGGGTTGGGGGGTGGAGGTTGGGGGGGGGTTGGATGTTGTTAAAAACGTATCACGCTGGCGGGATGATAAGGCGTCTCCCTGAATGCTGTTAATGTGAGGGGGGCCTGTGGCCATCTTGAGTCCCCCTTCTGTTGTGCTGATGGGACGGAGCCACTGCCATCTGCTTCCCATCCTCCCCGTTCCCCCACCCATGGACGCGGCCGCTCTCCGATGCCCTTTCATCCAGCACGCTCGCATTGTCTTCCATCTCTCCTTGGAGGTCATGCAGTGTGCAAGTACAATAGCCTGAGCAGCAAGAGTGAATCCAGGCCTTCATCGTTTGAATATGATGAGAAACAGCACAAATACTGAGACGGGCTGCAACTAATAATCATTATTTTCATTGTTGATTATTTTCTTGATTAATCAATTAGTTGTTTGGTCTGTAAAATGTCAGAAAATGTTGATCAGTGTTTCCCAGAACCCACAGCGACGTCCTCAAATGTCTTGTTTTGTTCACAACTCAAAGACGGTCAGTTTACTGTCACAGAGAAGTAATGAAACGAGAAAATATTCACATTTAAGAAGCTGGAATCAGAGAACAACTCAAACTAATAATAGAGTAATGTAGTAGTTTATTCATTTATTCTCATTTATTTAAAAGAATCCCAATTAGCTGCCCTTGACACTAACTAGTCCTCCTAGGGTCCGAAATTCAGTTCATTATATCCATAATGCATGTTCAGCATCACACTACTATTACAGTAATAATGTATGGGCAACAAATTAATTTTATTTGCCATTTCAAGTGGGTACAACTTCACAAAATTAAGTAAATAAACTAAATTTGACTTTGCTTAAACATGAGTAGATGCTAACAGTTAGCCTATAGATTTTTTTTAAAGTAAGATCGACCAGTTAGATTTTACAGTGATAGTGAGAAATTAGGAGCAGATAAATCAAAAACCTAACAAACAAACAGAATATATTTTCTATATAAGGCTGTGCACATATCACAATAGAGGGGTTATGATTTAATATATAGCGACACTGTAAGCAAGGCGCTGCTGCCAAGCCTAATTGTAACAATTTTTTTAAATCCAAAGAACAGACTATATGCATGAAATCTGATTTTTGTTTAAAATGCTAACTTCTTTATCCAATCAGAACAGTGGGATCTCAATTTGTATTTATCACAGTCACTGTAAAATCAGAAATCAGTATATTTACTTAGTAATACAGTAATACAACACATGTCATGATGCAGGTGAGTTCTTGAGTGGGATTTTACATAAAAAGTGTTACATCACTTTTTGTGCAGTCTGAGCAAAGATAAGTGGTGAGCAGAGCACTTGAATGTTATTTGGGAGAATACAGTAATGAATATTTCTTCTATCTGAACCTGCTAATAAATGTAACATTTGTCTTTATAACACGACTTCCAGAAACTATTAATTAAAAATGGAGCACAACTGATATACAGTACAGCTATATCAGCATATATGTTGTATAATATATATTTTTTATAGAACATAATGCAGATTGTTTTCATTTGTTAGCTTTATAGGGAGCATTCTTTCTTTTTTACTCTCCATTTGTGTTTTTATTCTTAAAAATTCTTTTAAAATAATCTTAAAAGTTTACTGACAGTTTACTGTTTCGGTGCCCTGATGTTATTTTGGACCATATACGGTAAAATATCCTGCCTCCATCACATATCTTTGTCACAAGTGTAAACCACTTCTGCAGGATCGTTGCAAAAAATGCATGTTTACGTGTATATTCTATATTCTGTAGCTTATGTTCTATATTACGAATGTTTTCTCTGTAATTTATGTGTTAGTATCAGCCCCAAAAATCCAGAACTGGTTCATTAAAAATGAATATAGTGCTTTTGAGAATCGATATAGTATCAGAAAACATAACATTGTAACATTCATGTATCGATATGTTGTTCTACACGTTACCTGCTGTAAACATGATGTTTTGAGTAGCACTGCTAATATTTAGGAAGCTGATGTGAATTACTGGCCAATCCTGCTGCTCCATGCATCATCACATGACTCCATAAACCTTGGGGCTGATAGAAGTGATGGTGCGCATGGTGGAGTATTATGTAAATGTGAGGAGAGGGAAGTGTATTCCAGGGAAAAAAAAAAAAATCGCTTTATTTATGTGTCCTACATCTCAACTTCTATTTCAATCATCCAGACCCCCCCTCGCCTCCCTCTGAGGAGGGACCCGCAGCTTTGCTCCGGGGCAGTCTGGTCCTCGTGTGACTGACACCCTCCACTGCTGCCCCCCCACCAGGATGCTTCACACACAACCTGGGGGGCCCGTGTAGAATTAGCTTTAAAAGTAGGGCACAGATAATTGTCTGGACAAGAAAGTGTATCAGTGCTCTGTCATGTTCAAGTTCCTGCCACTCAGCCTCATAAGGCTAATCCTGGGGAAGTACCGCGCGCTGTAGGGGCAGAGTCGCTCTGCTTTTTGACTTATTTCTCTGCACTGGTACATACATGTTAATGCACTCCTCAGCCCAAGGCAGCCCAATATAATTAATATGTATGAAAGGTGAGAAAGGGAAGAAAAGAGGTGTTTTTGATTAATTGTTCCTCTGTGTTGGCTTTACCATATTAATAACCAGGAGGATTAAGAAGGTCAGGACTGACCTGGTAAACATTAAAATTTCATGGAACTACTACACATAGCTGACAGTAAAAAGACAGTAAGCATACACACGCAGGCTCTCACGCTGGCATGAATATAAATTACTCACACAGCGTAACACCAACCAAATCTGAAAAGTGTGCTGGGATGTCATTAATAATAAACAGGCAGGCTCCCATTTATTAGAATAGTGAAAAGTCATGTTTTCTCCAATGTGGCCTATTTTAAAAGTGCGTCTGTGGGAATAGAGGAAGCGCTGCCTGTGTGCTTGTGTCAGAGCAGGCTCTCCAGGTCCCCGCTGGGAGGAGGTATGGCTCGCAAGCAGCTGAACACACTCCTCATCCTGGTGGGACGGCGCTGGGACAAATAGCAGAGGGAATATTTTGCAGGAGCTCCGCTTTCCTTTACACTGTGTCTCCATTCTGCTTATCATGTAAAGATCTGGGATTTTATTAGCCATGAAAATGTTCCGTATATTTTTATGCTTTAAGCTATAAAATGTAATGAAAGGGGAACACCCCACGGTGCATAAAAATTGTTCAGATTTTAGCACGGCACTGTAGGATCCAGCTGATACAAGGCCAAAGGGTCCATTTTTATCTTTTGATTCTCACATTAACCTTCCATTAAAAATTATCTATGTTATCATCACCCTAGATTTAGGCTAATAAATTCCAGTTTTATGAGCCATCTTGGAGGAGAATTATCATGATGTTATAGTTTAAGTAACATATGTTCCAATTTACTGACATCTACTGGATTTGACACGGCGTCAGCCATCCATTCACATCATCATCATCGTTTCATGGCATGAAATTCCCCGCAATAAGTCGCCTTTGGATTTTGGTGATCAAGCAGCACATGGAGCCAGAAATGAACAGGCTGCTGCAGAACCTGCTGTAGAAATGAATGGGCTTTTATGCTTATAATGATCATGCAACATAATGTAGCAGAATCTCTTTAAATAAGAAAGGAGACAAGCACTGCACTGAATAATGCAGCCAATTTTCTTTGTGAGAATCCAATTTATCTGTAATGCTGAATCCTTATATTTAAACACCTTATTGAGTGGAACCCTATTAGCAAAAACTACAATTTTAATGTGATTAATGTTGGAATATTGTTTTTAAAAAAAACAGTTTGTATTTCATCATAGTGCTTTATTTCCTCTGCTGATGTACCGGACAGTACAAAAGCTTAACTGTTGTATTCAGTGATTCATTTTACGAGCTGTAATTGATGCTTGATATATAACTTGAGTCAAATATTTTCTGAGGTCATGGGAGATGTTTGGAGTCTCTGAGGTGTTTATTGCCAGGTTTACCCGGTGGAGGTTGACAAATGCAGATGTAAATCTAATTCTTAAAGGTTAATGCTTTAGAGAATTCGGAGTCATAAAAAAGGGAGTTGTATTCATAAGTTTTCCTTCTGGAAAGCTGATAAACTCTTCCCCATGCATGCTCATCTGATTCTTACTTTTGAGACAAAGAAAAGTGCTGTCTGAGAGAAAATGGTATTATTTTCTTATGTTAGCCTGTTTGAAAGAAAATGAAATATTTAACATCATGCAACATGCAAAATAAATAATTCTGTATGTGGATAATGGTGACGATTTAGACTGAAAAAGCTTACTTTTTTATTTTATTTTTTACAATGCATTGACGTCAGTAATACTGTGGAGAGATGAGTCATACAAAATGTCACAAAATAAAACCGGAGTGATATCACTAAATGTCTGACACCTCTGCACGGTGCGAGCGGTAGCCTTTCAGGAGGTCAGTCGGGGTCGGATGGTGGGAGGGAGACTCTGGGGCAAAAAATTAAGCTTTTCTGGACAGCTGCTGCAATAACGTGAATAGATGTCTTCCCCTCTGCAATTAAACCCTCCCTGATTACGTCTCTCTGGCTATCGATTGGAAACTTTCACTTAATAACCACTAACATGGTCTCTTATCTTAACCTCAAGGTCCAGCCTTCAAGGACTGACTGTGCAGAGATTTATGTGTCCACTTCCTTAGTGACTCCTCCGGGACATTGTGTCATTTCTGTATTCCAAAGTGTGGAGAGGTCTGTTGATTTCTTGTTAAACCACATTATTAAACACTGTGCTGTTCCAGTTTGCAGGTCAAATCTTTTTGTAGGAGTGCAGTGAAAAGGGGGATGAGGGTATGAGACGGCTGGATGTTCTGTAACTTTCTTTGATTGTCATTGATTACAAGTTAGGTAGTAAAAAAGCGCCATTAAAATTGCATGACTTTATTGCCGTTCAAAATAATATTTCCAGTTATGCAGCTCAGACTGCTGCTCTGAAAATCAATTCCTGCAGAGCTAATGGAGACTCAAAGACTCAAACACAAATGTACCCAAAAATATCCTTTTTAACACAATAACACCCACAGTTTAATGGTTCTCTGAGACCAAAATATATGTCAGTATTAGACGGCATTTACTCTCATGCAGTTTCATGATTCTTTTTTACGTATCAAACTAATTGCAGAGAGAGACGTGGCAACATTATCCAGTGGGCTAAGAAATGCGATCAATAAAACGATTATTATTTCCGTGATAAACATCCATGACAGTTTACTGACTTCCTGGTTAAACTCTGATTTACAATACTTAGGCCTACCATAGTTGTGTGCATGGGGACTGCCGGACTATTATTTCAAAACCCCAAATATCCCACTGGACCGAAAGCCCACAAACACCCGCTGCTCAGACGGCCTGTTCTTTAGAGTTTTTTGCAAGCCCCCCGGAAGTGCGCCGGGCTTTGAAGCAAATCCAACATAGTGGCCAAATTGCGCAATGGCAATGTCATGTGATGCACAATGATAAATACGTTTTTTGGGGATAACAAACTAGTTAGTTGGTAAGTAAGTCAAGTAAGGTGTGTGAGTTCGTGTTTTACAGGCTGCAGCATTTAAAATAGATCATAATCGAGCTAGCTCACGTGGTAAATACAGCACCAATGTGCACCGATGTCGATGTTAATACATCCAACACATACTCTATTCATAAAATATCTGCTGCTGCAACTAAATGTTTTACAACAACAAGGAACTGTGTTAGTAATACTAGAAAATGAACTGAAAAGTTTCACGATAATAGACGTTTTTGACATGCACTCGTACGGTAAACACAGCTACTTTTGTGCATGTTGGCTCACTGGAAAAGGTCTGTGACACTAAATAGAATGGGCCCTTTATTAGTTTAATTGGTAACACCTGTGTTTACCCTACAATTTCACATCAATACAGCTTCAGTGAAAAAGTTATATTGTTTAATCAGACTACATGTTGTCCTTGAAGCACAGTGAAGCTGGCGGAGGAGTGTCGTGATTCTTACGTTGCTTCCATGGTGTCTGGATCCAGCTGTGTCGTAAGGTGAAATGAGGGGCAGTACTGCTGATCTACTGCGCTGTGTCACACATAGAGCTCCGTAGTGAAGTACTTGTTAAATTGTTGAACAGAATCAATCAGCAATATTTGACAAAATAGCAAAAAAAAAAATCATTACTGTGTGATTTGTGCTTCTAATCTGTGACATTCTGAAACTGAAATTGAAATTCAGTGGTATCCAGTATTGGCAAGATTGTTCCAAAAATGCACAGGATGAGATGACTTTTTGTAGGCATGAAAAAAAATAAATAGAACTGTGACAAAAGTGTGATATTATCTGTGGCTAAATGAAGAACCCACCTACACAAACTGAGAACTCATCTCGAGGAAATCCACAGACATCACAGCACTGAACAATTATTAGCATCATGCAGATTCTAGCATATCATTACTTATATTTTACTTGTCATGTGATTCAAGCCAATATTTACTTTTAATCCTGGCGTATAATAAAGTACGACTGAATGCTAAATTCCTCCAGCCCTTGAAAAACTCACCATGAAACAATGGATGCATTTTTGGCTTATGAGAGGAAAAAGTCACAATGCGTGTAAATGTTTCCTGGGACAGCTCCAAGCCGCTGTTTGCTCCAAAAGCAACATTGACTTGTATAAGAAATTCACCCTTCACAGCTCACGCCTCTGAATCATACACCTGTTTGGTTTCAGCGTGCCAGTCTTCCTCACTCGCTCTCTGCTCAGCCATGTGAACACAGCGCAGGTTGTCCACAGTACTGCCCTCAGGCCCCGCAATGTGTTCATAGCCCGGCTGGCTGGCTGGCTGGCTGGCT
>JAJHUR010118660.1:1330-13397 GCA_027495735.1 Lutjanus campechanus
ACACACACACGCGCACACTCCACACACACACACACACACACACACACACACACACACACACACACACACACACACGTACACACACTTCTGAGCCACAGATGGCAGAGTGAAGGGGTTAGGGCTTCCTGAGGTCTGTGCCTGAGCATCCTGTGGGCAACATCTCTAGAGCCAAATTTCATCTTCCTCCTCCCCCTCCTCCTCCTCCTCCTCCTATTCACCACCTCCTCCTCCTCCTCCCATTCTCCTTCCCTCCTGACATGACACTCATTCATCACCTGTGGGCAGGGATTCTGCTTTACAGCCATTAGGATGCAGGTGGTGCATCAGTCTAACCTTGGCCGAAGGTCCGACTCCTCCAGTGGTACTTTGTCGTCTCTGACTTCTCTGTGGCAGTGCATGCACCTCATTTTGCCATTTTCACCTGTTGAAAGCCCTTATTTAGGCATAGAGTGAGAAACATTTTAAGGGGATAGTTTGGATTATTTGAAGTGGAGTTGTATGAGGTACTAATCATCAGTGTTTTACCAAAAGAAGACAGCCAGCATTCCCCCAGTTAGGAGTACCACCACCACAGAAGCTAAGCAATGTACTGCTGTGGACAGGGTCAGCAAAAAGATATTTTAGCCACTTGAAAAAAATCAATATTAGTTTAAGTGTATACTATATTTAGAACATTTTCACTGCTTTACTTTGCCATCAAACAGCTTTTTTTTTTTGGCAAGAAAGACAAATATATGAGCCAAATACTGCTCTCTCCAAACCAACCAAACTCTATAGGCAAAATCAGTAATTTTATAATGCAGAACATTGGAGTTACTGGTTTATCACTGCCTTGATCTGTTAGTTTATTTGTGTTATTATGTGACTTTGGTGAAATTGAACTGTCCTTTTTAAATGCAGAAGTCACAAAATAACACAAAAAATCTGAAAGATTAAGGCAGCGGTAGACCAGCAACTCTTGTGTTCTGTGAGGTAAAATGATTGATTTCACCCATAGAGTTTGACTGGTTTGGATATAGCAATATTTGACTTCGACTAATCCTACCAGTTATCTTTACTTCAAGCTCTCTAAATTAATTGCTTTGATTTGGGGAAATGGCATCGCTACAAGAAAGTCTGACAGGGCAAGAAACATGATCAGTCATATGATCAGACAGGTTGTAAACAAGCCAACAGCCAGATTATCTAAACCCATGGATAGATTACAGCACAAGCTGACTTGGCACAGGCCCAGAGTGCCCATGGGTTCAGGCAAGCCCAAAACCAGGGCTTATGTTGAAAGGTAGAATCAGTAGGATTTGTCCAAGCTGTTCGTAAGCGAACCAGAAAGATAGCTGATCGTTGAGTCTTATTCCCAGAATGTCAAATCCAGACGTGTTGGGCCGATAAAGAATCCAGAACACAGCAAAAGAGTGAGAAGAGGGACTCACACACTTCTGGTTGGTCAAAAGTGATGCTCGAAAGGGACTATGACAATTCCTTGAACACTTGAACCAAGTGATACAGCTTTTTCTGGCACTGGGAGATAAATTTGCCGTAAGGTAGGAGGGCGGCTTTTTACATTTCTGTGCCAATTGATAATCAGTCCATGTGTAAACCACTTTGTTTGAAGGTAAGTGCTAATTAAGTGCCCACAAAATATTAATAACTAGAAGGGCAATCAGAAACTGCAGTCCTCCGGCAAGGCCAAAAGTCCAGTCTTCTCTGATACGCAAATCTGTAAGCGCAACCACTATACTGTGTCTGGTTATACTGTATTTAAATAGGCTTAAAAAGACCTTTGCTAATTTCTTACATACCTGCTTCATGTGTTGCATATTTAGACGCAACAAACCCTTCACTGTAATTACTAATTCAGTTCATTTTGCCATAGACGCCAGTGTTACAAGTGTCCGATCCCACAATGTTAACAAAAGTGAAAAATAATTTGTGTATCCACACTGTGACTGAGTCAGCTCCAAAATGTAATGGGTTCTTCTTCGGCCTACGCACTTTCACCAAGTTTCATTAAAAAAGGGCCTGTAGTTTTTCTGTAATCCTGCTGACAAACAGACAAACAAACCAACAAACCAAGAAAAAAAACACTACCTCCTTGTTAGAGGTAATAATCCCTTTTTGCACAGAAAAAAAAACTGTGCAAGGACAACCTCGCAAAGTACAGTAGGTCACAGTTGAACCATTAAGTCACAACAGTTCATAGCACTGTTATGGTTTACGGCGGCTTAGATCATTGTTTTACAGTTCGTCTTCAGTCTCTCCTCCAGTTTGCTTTGGCTAAACTGTAAGGGTTTTGTTTAAAGCCTTCTGACTGCTCGTTTTCTTGACCCATCTGCATTCTGTCATAACAAATGGAAGTTATGAAACTACCAAAATAAGACCAGAGACGCCTGAAACTGTTGCTGTTGCTGTTTTTCTAAAATATTTAGTTGGTCTAGTAGGAAACGTTCCTCACCATTTTTAGGTGAGATAACAAAACACTATCATCAGACAAGAACGTCAATATTGGAAGATTCCACAAAACCCTGGATTATGTTCAATACCAACATTTTTATATTCTCACTTTCAACAATATCTTTGCAAGGCAGCGTCAGTACAGTTACATTTAGGGAGAGATCACAGTTAAGGCAAAATTTCATTGCGGGTTTATGAAATTCCCTTGCTTTCCACTGCACTACATAAGGGGTTCCCTTCTTCCTGACACTGTGGGGTGTGCAGTCATCCATTATAGATGTAGTTCCAACCGGGCTGGACAAAGCACTACTACTGCTGAAGAACAGCGGCTTCAAACTCAACCTCCTGTAAATTTGAGAATCGAATTTAAAGATAACACTGGTTGAATTACTGCAGGTACCTGTTTGAGGCGTGTTACTTGGGTGCAGCTGTCCATTTTCCGCATGACATTAGATTAGATGAAACTTTCATGAGCTGTTGGGGGAATTGAGTTGTTGTTGCAGCAGCAGCGAAAAATTTGATATACCGTTTAAAAATAGAACAAATCCAGATTATTGAAGATAATATATGAAAGAACTGCAACAAATATATATATGGCGGATGATACAATAAATTAAAGGAGGCTGCATGTTTTCCTTAGAGAGCCTCTTCATGCTGACTATAAACACATTTGTAGGTTGGCAGCTGTACAAGCAAACATATAGAATCAGATTAAACACACATACATGATTACAACTGCGGCTAGATAGGATGAGAGACCACATGTTGTCTTGAGAAATTCACCTCCGTACCCCCCGCCCACGCACACACACAGGCAGTACCCTCCTCCCCATAATCCCACCTCCCCCGAGTCCCTCCAAACAGGTGACATCCTGTGCTGTATCTGGTTTGAAATAATCTCATACAACAGATGGGTCCTTTTCCCCGAGCCTGCCAGCCGGCCCCGCATTGCACCGCGGGCACTCGTGGCAGCGAAAATACGAACGCTACCGACGCCAGGAGAGTGGTCCAGTTCTCATCGCTGTGCCCACCGATGCCGCTGCCGCCACCGCACACGCCACTCCACTCCACCGCAATGGGTTTGTTTCCGGAAACACCGGTGGGCGTTTGTTTCACTTTCTGTGCTCTCCTGGGCTGAGACAATAATGCGCATCGGTGTGGTCAGTGAAGAGCGGAGGGTTGTGATGTGTGCGGCTGCAGCGACAGGTAGGCAACAATCTGGCTGCACGGTATAGAAACAGGCAGGAGACCAACAGTCAGAGAAAGCAGGCAGTCAGTATTGTATGAAGGCAGGTATGTGTGTCTTGAGTGCTGCTTCATCTGTCCCCTTGGGTTTGCCCAATCAGCTAAGCCCCAATCTGCCCACTAACACCATAAGGAAGAAGATAACAAGGAAATTGAGAGACACAGAGAGCGCGAGAAATAGATCCGTCAAACAGGGCTCTGGATGTCAACCTTTAAGCCATAGTTTGACCCTCTGGGAAATATGCGTATTCACTTCCTCACAAAATTTAGATGAAGGAATTCAACAAATCATCTCTGAATTCCAGCCCGTTGAAATAAAACGGAATATTGATGATTCTTAGGAAACAGGTTTCCATTTTTGATGATGGTTAATGAATGTTAAAGAAAGAGAAAAAGTTTCCTCTGGGGACAGGACGTCATGTACCAGACTTTCATTGTCCATAGCCTTTTAAAGGGATAGTTCACCCAAAAATGCAAATTCAGTCCTTATCTACTTTCACAGGAAAGCAGTGTTACAGAACACCCAGTTCAGATGGTGTGTATGCACATGTGTATGTAAGGATCCGCAGTGAGATTTAAGCTAAAAACATGGTGTAAATTATGTCTTTCAAGTCAGCTTGACATGTTGAAGCTTTAGGAGACTTGGATTACACCAGATGAGCAGCATGGAGGGTTTTTTTTACATTTAAAAACTGGTTGCCATTGACTTACTTTGTTCAGGAGATCCTGCAACACTGTTTTCTTGAGAAACTCCAGCTGTTTTAGGAACTAAAAAACCTAAAACTGACCTTCCCCACACAGTCAGCATTGCTGCTGCAGAGCTGTTACTGCCAGCCCTATCTTTTTACATTGACCTTGCAGAAGAGTTGTGAAGAGAGAAAAAGAGCTGTAACCAGAGAGCAGTGTGATTCCCCCCCCCCGCCCTTGTTCAGAAAGAGGGACGGAGGCAAAGAGAAAAAGAAAAGGGAGAAAGAACTGCCCACTGGAAAACTACTTTTGTCCTCATCAGGATTAACTGTAGTTTAATTTAGCACCGCCATCAGGTCAAAAATATTTCCCTTTTAATACTTTAGTCTATGATTAATAGCCTGCAAAACTAATGACATTCCCGTCTGCCTCAGCTGTATGTTGCATTTAGTGCTGTCACAGCACTCCTGTTGGCTGTCCTGCACGGCTGTCAGGCGAGGTGGTGGGTTTAGTGGGTGTTAGTTTGGAAAGGGTGTGCCAAAGTAGCTAAGTGAGATGATGAGGAGCAGGTGTGGAGCCCTGAGGTGAGGAGAGAAGTTCTGTGACGAGAGGACCGTCAAGTCTCCTCCTTTTCCACGTGAAGTTTTGTTTCGAATCATTGTCCACATGTTTAATGTCCACAAAATGAAGGGGGACTGAGCTGGCCAAGGGATGAGCGTCAGATTATGTTTAACTGTCAATTATCTGTAAAATTAAGCCCATTGTCCTGAAAACAAAAGCCAACTGCTCTGAAAAATGCACACTCTGGCCTGTCTCACTGCCTGCCAGACCCCATTAACATATTGCTCATTTTAACCATTATTAACAGCCGTGGCTTCCACCAGATTATTAATGATTTTTTTTTTACAACTCATTAACAGACATTTATTCATTCAGCGAACATTCGGCATTAATTTGAACTGTAATTAACGTTAAAAGGGCAAACAAAAACATTTATTCTGGCCCGGAATAGAAATTTCAAAAGGACTGCGTGGCTGCAGTGTTGAACTCAGAGAATCGAGTATTTCAATTTAACATGTTTCCTTGATCTCTGATGACATATGAAGCTCATTTTATTTATTAATTACAGTAAATATAATACATTATATAATAAATGTTAATATAACCGTGAGTGAAATAGCAAATAAGTGCATTTCTCAAAGTGTTGACCTCTTTTATTTTGATATAAATAGCATCTCTGGTTGTGGGTACAGCTGTGCCCTTTTGATAAGCCTGGACTGAAGTTTCATTATATCATGTTGATACCCACCTGTGAGACCTGATGGATATTGAATAAGGATGAATTCAAGTTTGAAAGGCCAACTCTCTACAACTACTACCTCCATTCAGATGCTGATGTGTGAGTTTGTGTGGGAGTGTGTGCGCGTGCTGGCCAAAAAAGCTCACTGCATCCTAAATTAATCACGCCACTTTAACATCTATGTGTTCTCTGCTGAGCCAGCTCTAAAGTTGGAGTGAGTGTGAGAGAGAGAAAGAATGCTAAGCAGCCTCCCAAACTCTCAGCATCACAAGGGAAACTCAGCACAGTTAACAAAACACTCCCCCTTGTCCTCTTCTTCTTTTATGTAACTGTATATTCTTCTTTGAGCAGACCACTTCCTCTCTCCACCGGCCTCACCACCTCATCTCAACTACGTTTATATTTCTCCATCAATCCTCTGTCCTCCTCCTCCTTCTGTAGCTCATTAAAGTTCCCATGCAGTCAAAATCAATGTTCAAGGGTTTATATCACATGTGTATAGGTCACCTATATGCCAGTATTTGGCCTAACAATGACAAAAAAAGTCATTTTGTAGATATTGTAGAGTTCCTGGAACACAATTTGAAAGTGGAGCGTGAAAGGGTAATACATCCACTTGCTGTTTACATGTCGCTAAAGTAGCTAACCGCAACTGTTAGCTGCTGTGCGGACGACAGAACCGGGCTCAGCAGCCTCCCACCTTACAAACATTATGTCCCTGCAACATTGTGATTGTGATGCGTAATTTATGATGTTATTACAATGTTACTACAACCTTACAATTACAGCGTTATCATGAATTACACTGCTGCTACTCTGTTGAAACGTTACATTGTGAGGGGTATTCTATGGTATTTTTGCGACGCCATCGTCTGCCTAAGGTTTCCTGTACTTTACATAATGATTTTGCTGGAATGTTGCTAAAATGTCACAACATACATACGATGTTTAAAATAACACGCTGGCAACGACTCTCTGGAATTTCACTTGATAGACTGCTGCAGCATCACAAAAGTCCAAAAAGTTCCATTGCAACTATGTTTCTGCGACAACTTTGTTAGTAAGACAGCGAACGAGATCATTTACAGAGTTAACTGGTGGAAAGATGGTGTTAGTTGTTACTACAGTGGCTTAACTAACTGCTAACTGCAGTTAGCTCGGTTTGCTATCACTCGGGGAGCCAGACCCAGCAAGAAAACCACCTCGGTGCTGAATCCCCTGGCGTCAAACTGGCCTCCGTTGGTCTCGGAGGCTGTTTTGGGGTAACGCACACTGCTATTGGCTACTGTAAATGGCAGTCAGTGTCTGCGACAAGTCCCTCCCTACGCACGTAAGCAATAAGCTGTTTCATGGAAACTTTAATATCACCTCAAATGCTCCCTCTTTCCCAATATTGTCCACCCTTCCCGATTCTTCCCTGTCCTCCACCCGCAACCTCCTCCTCCCTTGTCCTCCCCCCTCCGTGCCCTCTGAGCACTGTTCTGTTACAGCTCAGTTGGTGACGGCGTGCCAGGAGACTGCTCCTTTTGTGCCCTGCTGAAAAGGACTCATAGCTTGTGAGTGTGTGAGAATGTGTGTGAATGAAGGGGAGGGGGGTCAGAAAGATTGACATGGGCATCCATCACCAGCGAGCATGCGGCGTGCCTATCGCTGTCACAGAGATTTCAGTCGAGCTTGTCCGCATCAATTATCTGTGGTAGATAACTGGGACATAACTCTACACGCACACACACACACACACACACACACCTACTAGCCCCTTCCCACGCCAAATACCACCTACTGCAGCTTCCTGAAAATTTTATCTATGCCAGCACTCCCCTTCTCACCAACAGACACACAAAAGCTCAACCACCTCAAACTCATCTCTTTCAGCACCCGCCATAATAAAGACACAAAAGAGGGCCGCGTGTTTTGAAGCCCAGTAGAGCATGACACTGAAGAGAAGAAGTAGCCTTGTTAAAAGCTCAAGCAACTCTGTCTTCTTCTGTGTCTCCTGCTAATGGATGGGTAAATTTAGAAATATAGTGAAAAGAAGAAGAGAAGAGAGGAGAGGAGAGGGGAGGAAATGTTTCAGCCCGAGGAATCTTCTCCTTTTCTCCTTTCTTTTTTCGGTTGAGGATTGTAAAGAGCTTTCCTTAATACGCCGAAAAGGAGTTTAAAAAGAACAACCTGCCCAAAGTGTTTTAATCTAGAGCAGAAAAAAAAAATACAACACTTTTCCTCAACACTGTGTCCTCCGTTGTCATGTTCGAACAATACCTGCAGTGAGTTAAAGACCACATGGCAAAATGGCGGCGTGGTGGTTAGCAGCCATAAAATATGATGAAAATGACAGAAAAAAGAAAGGACCTGTGGGGGATGATATCATCATAATGATATTCATCCTAATGCACCATCTGGAGTAATGGCTTTTGGATGGTCCTTTGACCAAGCCCCGAGCTACAGTGATTTAATGATTTATTGACAGTGGCATGCCTTATGGCTCTACGACTAAATAAAAGCTTATAATCACGCCATTCTGAAATCATTATTTCATGCAATGTGATGGAAGTGGTTTGGATGGAAAATGTGGCTCGAAAAAAACTCCCAGTTCTGATCCAGGACTGTCATATTACATATCACATCACGGTCCTGGATGACCATCTCCCATATCTCTGACATTTCAGTCTCTGATCGGCTCATAAAATTCTTTCCTGGGAACAGTGTTCAACGTACCAGCTCTCCAGATGGTAGGCAATCTTCTTAAGGTGGAAAAAAACATTGTCAAGCCAGTATAAAGCACCAAAAAACATGAAAATGTGCAACATGGACAGCAGTTCGAGCTGCAACAGTGGCTCTGACACTCAGCTCATAGAGGCAATTAAAGTATTTTAAAGCAGCAAAATGAAACACTTTTTGAGGTTTCAGACTAGAGCTTGCTATCATTTAAATTCAACACGTTCAATACGTTTCAATACTACTTGATGTTGGGTTATTTCAATTGATATCTTGAAAGTATTGAGTACTGAGACTCAGCCATAATTCATACAGGAAGCAAAGGAAATTTTTGCATCCTTTGCACAAATTTTGACAGGACAGTTTGTGCAGTTCATTTCAATCCACCCTATCAACACTGTTAGCTAGAAGCTAGCTATCAATGGACAGATCACAGTATGCCTGTGTGCTTGGCTTCAGTTCAGCCTGTGACGGATATCAGAATTTAGCAGAAACTCCAGTTGTTTCTGTTGTTTTCTGATGGCGTATTCACATGCGAGGCATATTCAAACTTGAAATTTTTCACACGGCACATTTAAGCTACATACAAAGTCAATGTGAAGTGTAAATGGATGCAAAGTGGTTCTGACAGTGGCAGTAGGGCTGAGAAATTGTTGCCACCCATGTGAACACCGGCAGACTGTGCATAGGGATTAAGACTTCCACATCAGGTACAAGACAGTAATAGTGAATACTTCTGTCATGGTTGCTGACTGAAAGCAATGGCAGAAAGAAATATTGTTGGTACATGCATGGAAGTAAGCCCTTCCTCCTCTCCTCTTTTCCAAAAGTGAAGGGCAAATGATCCCATGGTCAAACTCGCATTACAGTCCCTCTCCACTTTACTTACTCTCTTTCGCTTATTATATACCGCCAATGTTTTGATCCCTGATTTGAAATTTTTTTAACTTGTGTTATGGATTCGTCTTCACATCAGTTTCTGTCTTCTGCATTTGTAGCCTGAATCTAAAATTACAGTTACAGTGGTAGCTAAATGAAAATGAAAATGAATGAAATGTGAATAGTAGGCCTACCTCGAGCTGATTTTACCTACAGTGTAGCCTCAGTATGCGTTTGTATGAAAGTGTTAACTAACGATAAAAACCCATGCTTTGTAGGAATGTTTAGACATTTTGGACAACGTGCTTACATGAGAAGAGTGACAGCACTGTCACATTTGTCTGGTAACAAACAGCTATAGCCAGCAGCCAGTTAGCTAAGCTAGCTTAGTCCAGAAACCGACACACCCCCCTATTAAATTATAAGTTTTGTTTTTTGTACAGATTAAACAAACAACATAAAGTGTGTTAATTAGTGAGGTGCTGGTAGACAGAATTATTATCTTTGGACAGAGACAGGCTAGCTTTTTTCTCTCTTTCCAATCTTGCTAAGCTAACCTTTCTGGCTACTGACAGAGGACAGATAGAAGTAAATAATCGTATTTCCCAAAATGCCAAATAATTTTAAAAAGGATCGTAAGTCTTATGGCAAACAATTTCATAAACCAATGAGTGACTTAAATGTCCATCCAGGACAAAAGATAGTGCTGACAGCCTTGGATCTGTACTAAAATACTCATTGAGCTTCAAAAAACAGCCCAAAGTTTGGGGAAGTAGGTTTAAGAAGATGAAGTGAAGGGTTTGACTGTTTGGAAAAACCACAGAACACATTCACTCGTCTCATTGCACAGATACCCTTGACCAAGGCATCTGTGCGAGGAACGGTTCCAGCAGAGTGTCTAATGTCCACAGAGGCCGGAGCAGGTACGTTCACTTCTATTCAGGTTATTGCAGGACATTGCTATAAAAGAGCTGGTGTGTTTTGTCAACCCACATTTGGTCAATAAAGGTTTCAAAAAAGTGCAATTTTGGCTTTTACGGCATTTTCCACACTGTTTAAAAATCTAAAAAAACAAGGCTTTCCTTTGTGTTCCTGATCCAAAACTAAAATATGTCACATCTGTGAAAAAGGTAAACGTGGCATGTTTCAAGTCATTCCCAATGAAATGTTCCAGCACGATTGTTATGGTTTCAGCGACAGCCTGCACGCACGTCTCCTGCCTGCCATAAGACACTCAAGGCACAAAGACACACGCCACAGCCATGCAAACAGGATTTTTACACTCCCAGACAAAATGAGATTATTTTTTGCCATTGAGATTATTCCAGGCAAGCGTTCATGTTGTGTCTCAGCCCCGCTCAAGCGCATATTGCACTTCTGTACATCCAAGAAAAAAAATCAGAATATAATAAGAACGGGAGTCAATTGCCTGGTTTCACCTACAGGGCTGAGGGGTTGCTCATTATTCACATTATTCACTCTCGCCCCTGTTTTTGTGCGAGGAGAAATGAATTGTCTGCCGTGCTGTAGTTTAAAATAAACAAGCGATGCTTTCAATCCATTTCTAAGGCAGAGATGGTAAAGCCCTGGCAATGGCCACTTTAGCCTGTGGTTGATAAGTGGTTATTGTGGGCAGGGGATGATACAGTGATGGCGAATGAGTGGCTGCAGACAACCTCCCATCCTCCCAGCCCCATCATAAACACAACACTTCATCTTCTTAACGTCCCTCCCGGTGAATATGAGCAAATTAACCACCGACTGTGGTTTGCTCTAACTTTGTTCACCATTTTTTATTGTCTCTCATACACAGCTTACATCTCAAGCAATCTGCAATTTAACCCTTGAGATGCATTAAAGGTCGAACTTTATTTTGCAGTACACTAATAAGATGTAACAAGCGGTAGTTTGTATTAAATTAGAGAAAAAGTAGAGATATAATGTTCTTTATCAGACAGCAAACAAACACAGCCATACTCTAATTAGACAGCATGCATCCAACGGTAATTACGCACACATTACAACCAAACCATACTGTAAACTAAAGTGTTATTTCTCACTGTTGGACTGTTACAGAACTGTACTGCAAACTAAAGTGTATTATTTGCCACTTATTATGCTTTATTAGAGGGTAATTACGCACACATTACCACCGAACCATAACTAAAGTGTGTTTAATTAGACTATTAGAATGTAATTAGAGACACATTATAACAGAACTGTACTGTAAACTAAATTGTATTATTTCCCACTCATTATACTTTATTAGAGGATAATTAGGAACATATTACAACAAAACTGTAATGTAAACTGAAGTGTGTTATTTCCCACTGTTGGACATTTATTAGACTTCATTAGAAGGTAATTACGCACATATTACAACCAAACTGCACTGTAAACTAAAGTGCATTATTTCCCACTGTTGGACTGTTATTACACTATTAGAGGGTAACTACCTTTATTAGACTTTATTGGAGGGTAATTAGGAACACATTACAACAGAACTGTACTATAAACTAAAGTGTATCATTTTCCATTATTAGTCCCTTATTAGAGTTTGTTAGAGGGTAATTACGCACACATTAACACCGAACTGAACTGTAAACTAAAGTGTACTATTTCCCATTTATTATACTTTATTGGAGGGTAATTATGCACACATCACAACAGGACTGTAATGTAAATTGTATCATTTTCTACAGTCTTACAGTTATGTTACTGCACTGTAACCTAAAGTGAAATCACATATCTTCCACTTGAGACAAACCTTCTCCGGCTGGTCCCATA
>JAJHUR010118662.1:0-12213 GCA_027495735.1 Lutjanus campechanus
GTTTCAATACACAGCCTGGGCTCTGAATTTCAGCAGGTAAATCTGTGGCTTGGACCGAGCCACCAAAACATGGGTCCACCCCCTCATGCCCGGGGGGGCGGTTCATACTCGTGCACAGGTCAGACATAGGGGGAAGGGGGAGTAGTAGGTCGCGTAGCGTGCGCAGTTAGAGTAAGAGAGAGACACGGTGTATCAGGTGCAGATATTTTGCATTCGTCATGGCTGAAAAACAGCCCAAGAGAAAACGGTCGGAGGAGCATACATTAAAAAAGAAGGGCTACGACCATGAAAGGGCGAAGACCCGGGTCAACATCGCTGTGGCTTTCCGACAGTGGAGGGAACTCCACGAATTGAAAGGTCTGAAAACGGACGTGGAGGTCGCCGTCTTTCTGCTGGACAGGTGAGCAACATTACCTTTGCGGTGCTTCACATAACAGTAACAGCCGTCGGGCATTCAACATATTGTCTAATCTCCCAAAATGTACTGTTGTTGTGATGTTGACTATTAATAATAGCAGTCAAGTTGTGGGTACAGTTGTCATTTGACATATTATGTAACAAAGCTTTGCAGTGGCTTTAATACTGACAAAGGACACTTAAGACTCCATTTCAACATCAGATGCTACTAAATGAGATAGTAGCAAAGCCTCGGATAACATGACATGTAATCCACCACAGTGGGCGTCATGAGTGTTTTTATTTTTGTCCAAGGTACATCATGATTGTGTGGTAATCATCAATGGCTCCAACTCACCTGTATTCATTTTTGCATGCACAATTGCTAAATATTGCTGCTTTAATACTAAAAGTATGTCTCCTTCACATGGTAACCAGTAAAGTACAGTGCATATATTTGTTGTAATTTAGCTAAAGTACTGCATGGACCACTGTTAATTAACTAAGTGACTTCCAACCATGGGAACCTTTGCCCAAGGGCCCAATTATGTAAATAATAATTTACACAAAAAATAAGAGATAACTTTTGGTTAGAAAAAAATATCCACACGTCAGAAGAGGCTGCTAAAGGTAAAGCATAAATGGCTGGAACACTTTGCTAAAAGTAGACTAAAGGATAGATAGTTGAAAGACAGAAGTAGTTTAATTGATTCATTGGATTATGTACTGAAGCTACATTAGCTCTTGTTAAGTGGAGTGATACACTGTATGTAACTCACAGATGTTGAAGCAGCAGGACATGGTATTCCACTAAGTTCTATTGGTTTATTTCCTGGAACAGAGGTGGAGATCAGGGGGAGAAGACCCATTCTAGGGTTAACAGTCCCTCTGTGGTCAGACAACACATGTGACTGCAACATTTGAAACACAGTGAAACACGTGCAAGATTATACAACAAAATTTTGTAATTTCAGCGGCTTCAGTGCTGACAAGGAACACTTAAGGAGACTTACTTTGAATATCAGATGCCACAAAATAAAGTAAATAAAGATGGAGATCATGGGGAAAAGAACCATTCTTAGGTTAACGGTCCCTGTGAGGTCAGATGGCTCATGTGACTGCAACATTTGAAACACGTGCAAGATTATACAACAAAATTTTTCATTTCAGTGGCATCAGTGCTGAGAAGGAACACTTGAGGAGACTTAATCTGAGTATCAGATACTACAAAATAAAGTAGTTGCAAAGTATGAAACAACATGACAGGTTATCCACCACAGTGGGCACCGTGACTGATTTTATTTATTTATTTATTTTTAAACCAGAGTTTTATTTGATGATCTGCACATGAAGTTAGCTAAAAGTAATGCTGATGGAAAGATGGCTGACACAGTTAGCTGAAAGCAACAGATTAACGTCTAAATTAGTTTGCTAAAGGGTAAATAGTTTAATTAGCCAATAGATAAATTGTTGGAATGTAGGTGGTCTGTTATGAGAAATGTCTGTCTTCTGTTAACACATTGGAAGGAAATAGAGGGAAAAATATGATTTATTGCTGCAGATACTGATGTTGAACAGCCCCGAGGTTCAAGTGACTAAACCAACTCTCTCCTGGTAACAATCAGTCAACATGTATTACCTCAGAGTTATTTGCACACACTTTCAAGAACGTTAAAAGGTACATAAATACAAAAAAAAAAAAGAAAAAAAAAAAGCTATATACATGTAAAAAGGTTATTGCTCATATGCACTTTCAGTTTTGATCCTGACCTCTCTTTTGAGGTGTCTCACATCTGGTAATAAGTCAATTAAATCTGTTTAAAGCATTGCTTTACCATAACCTACATCTCTCAGTCAAACTCTAAAAGGGAACTTCAAATGTTACCAAAATATACTCACATATTGAGTGGAGATTCATTGGAAAAGAAATGCTGTAAACAGTTTTGAAACATTCCACAATTGGGGCGTCAGTGACAATAAATGTCTCAGTGTTGTCTGTCGTCTCCTGCTGTCACAAATTACACAACCACAATGTCTCCAATTCAGATCCTGTTGTTATGTGTTACCCTCTGGTCTTTTTCCTTGTGTTAATGTCTGTCTATTGATTTTGATGAATGTACGACAAAGAGCCACATTTACTTCCACGTTATGTTTGGGTTTTGAAGTAAAATACAAATTATTTTGTGACTACAGCTTACCCTTTCTTACACCCAAGTGAGCATGAACTATATATGAACTTCTTTTTAAAATACAAAAATGAACGGCCATGAGAAGCAGGTAATTATCATATATCGGCTGAAAAGAAATCCATATCGTGCATCCCTGATTTTTTGTAACAATTGTACACTTACAGTCATCAAAGAAAGGAAGTTATATCATCACTTTCGTCCATCTCATACTGAAAGTATTTATCAGCCAAAATGTGTTTGTGTTAAATTAATTGTGAGCCTGGAGACACCTACTTTAACGGGAACTATCATTGAAATGGTTTGAATACTTTGCCAGGTGTTTATACAAACCACAGTTTCAAAAAAATAGCATGCAATGATTTGCAAATATTTTCCAACCTCTGTTCAATTACCCACAGTACACTTATCTGATTTGATGCCTGCATCATGTTCCAAAAAACTTTGGACAGGAGCAACGAAAGACTGAAAACGTTGTGTAGTGCTGAAAAAAAAACTGTTTGCAACATTCCATAAGATTACAGGTTGATTACAGGTGATAGTATCATGACTGGACACAAAGTTCAAAAGCCAGCATCTGTCAGAGTATGAGGATGTGTTCATGGGTAACTGTCACATCTGTGAAGGCCCCATTAATGCTGAAAAGTACATAAAGGTTTTGGAGAAACATATGCTGCCATCCAGGCATCTTTTTCAGATACATCCCAGCTTAATTTCAGTAAGACAATGCCAAGACACATTCTGTCCATATCACAACAGTGTAGCTTTGTAGTGAAAGAGTTCAGGTACTAGACTGACCTGCCTGCAGTCCAGACCCATCTCCCATTGAAAGTTTGTAGCACATTATTAAATGCACAACACAACAACAGAGACTTCAGACTGGGGATGCAAAAGAATTTCTCTTTCAAAACTTCAACAGTTAGTGTCTTCTGTTGCCAAATGATTACTGAATTTTGTTAACAGAAAAGGTGATGTATCACAGTGATAGACATGCCCCGTCCCAACTTCTTTGAAACATGTTGCAGACAACAAATTCAGAATGAAAGAAGTGTATATTTACAAAAAACAATAAAATGCATCAGTTTGAACATTAAATATGTTCTATAGTCTTTGTACAGTATTCAATTGAATATAGGTTGCATAGGATTTGCAAATTATTGCATTTTGTTTTTATACACTTTTAACACCACACCACTTTTTTTGGAATCAGGGTTTGTATGTGTCTGTTGACAGATTTTGTCACCACAGCTATGCAAGATGCAGTCAGATAACTTGACAGGTGTTTGGGTTCAGTATGAAAGCCGGGATGGATGATGGGCGTAGTCTGACCCAGGAGGAGTACTCAAGTACTCATTTAATAATGAGTAGGAGTCAGTATGTCAACCTGTTTAGAGGCATTGTGGTTTGTGTGATGCCAGATGGTCTCTAGTTTGTTTTCATTCTGGCTCTCAGTGCAGGTGTCTGAGCCAGTGTTGTTACTCGTGATCATTAACTCCCACGGTCCATCTCAATGGAGCAAGAACCTAATAGCACCCCACCCTACTTCTTTCTTGCTGCAGGCACCCCACTAAGTTTATCAGTCCAGGTATGTCACATAAATGTGCCAAGCCAACAGCGAGCGTGTCTGTACGTATTTTAGGTGTGTGTGTTTTTTTATATGGACCTACTTTTGCATCTGAAATAAAGGTAAACCTTATCCCCTGAGCCAGCAAAAACAGTCACATAACTTTCAGGTTTACAAGACTGCCTTGCATTGTGAGTGTGGAGATTTATGACTGTCAAGTTTATAGAAAAACTGAAAAGGAAACATGTTACTGCTAGATTAACTCAAAAGGTGTCAAACTTAGCCAAAGTTGGTGAAGTCATTAGACATTAACAACATTTTCAAACTGAACAAAAATTGACAGTGGCGGTGTCAGTTTAGCAGAGGTAGGTGAATAGCTTTACATGTGTGGTATCTTTGCCTTTTATTTTTCAATATTCTGTCCAGTCCAGTCCTGTGATACGCCTTAACCAGTGTTGCCAGATTTGACTGACACCAAATAGCTAAATTAGAACCTTGAACCTGCCAATTATGACTTTTCAGAAATATCCATTATTGCGTTTATGTGTGATGCTGGGAAGGAATTTGTCTGAAAAGCCTCTTCCTCGGCTGAAGAACTAGAATTACCACCTTGCGGTTGCATGCCTCTGCCAACCAGTCACGAGAATGGGACAGTCATGAGGCCACAGTGACCTTGAACTCTGCCCAACAAATTCTTATCAGTTCATCCTCGACTCCAAGTGGACTTTTGTGCAAAATGTGAAGAAATTCCTTCCAGGTGTTCCTGAGACATCGTGTTCAGAAGAATGAGACGGACTAGAGGTCGCAGTGACCTTGACCTTTGATCACCAAGATCTAATCTGTTACTCTTAAGTCCAAATGAATGTTTGCTCCAAATGTGAAGCAATTCCCTCAAGGCATTCTTGAGATATCACGTCCACCAGGGTAGGACCTACATACGAGCCAAAAACATTTATATCATAAAATTATATCAAATTAAGTGTTCAGTTCAATAATAAAAAATATCTCCATCAAGTTGTTTTGGATAAAGTCATATAAACAACAGAAAGTCTACTAAGGATAAAAGATTCAACTGGCTTTACAAAGCTTTTATCACAGAGGTGTGGTCAAATTATTAAACATTTTCAGACAAATTATAATAAACTGAAATGAAAACTGAATGTCATTGCATTCTTACATACTAGTATCCTGCCAAGCAATTTTCAATATTAACTACAATTGAAGGAGAGGAGGGACTGATCAAAGAGAACATAGCCAAACATTTCATTAGCCAAAAATTCTCCAAATGGGATAAATGCGACAAGACAAGAAGCCCAAATTATCACAAGTTGTCTAAAACCATTTATACCAGCTCAATCTGGCAATAAAGACACAAAAGATTTTAATAAAAGACACTGTTTATTGACTTGCTTGTTTCCCATCTTATTGAAAGAGCACACAATGTAACAACAGTGTAATAATTTAAACACTATATAAATAAAAAAAATGCTTTGGAGGAAATGTATTTCTCTGTCAGGTTTGAAGGAGGATAAAACACTTTGGGCACAAATGAGGAGCAGAGTGACAGGAGTGTAGTGCCATTTTAATGACAGTAAGTAAAGCTGTTAGCAATAAAGAGACAGAAATTATAATTTGTGTCTAAAAAAAAGACTGATGGTAACTTCAAAAGCTTTTTATTTCATTATTCATTAAAAATCTTAAATTTTTGTTTTACATAAACAACTGAAAAACAGTTGTTTTTCTTAAGACTAAATTAATCTCTAAATAGAGCTGACATCAGCCCAAAACTTTACTTTGCAGCCAAATAACTATTTCTCATAGTTGGCAGCTGAATATTTGTGGACATCTTTGCAGCCCTTCCTAGAAACGTACTAAAGAACTAGAAAATGTACATTGTACCATCTCATAACAGGGGTAATAGCTGACTCGGGTGTAATTTGTAATATCTGAATGTGGAGCAAAGTCTTCATTTGGATCCATATGTCTTAAGTCCCGTCAACATAAACAGTCATTTTTCATTTATCAAAAAAATAACACATTGTCTTTACTTGGTTGCTGCTTCCTGTTCAGAAATACAACCCCAGTTCCAAAAACGTTAGGACGCTGAGTAAAACATGAATAAAAGCAGAATGCAGTTATTTGCAAATCATTTTCTACTTGTATTCATTTGAATACATTACAAAGACAAGCAATTTCATGTTCAAACTGATAAACTTTTTTGTAAGGAGCATGTTTACCACTAAGCATTTGGGAACTAACTAACTAGTTGTTGAAGTTTTGAAAATGAAATTCTTTCTAATTTCTGCTTGACATATGACTTCAAGTGGTCTAGTACCTGCACTATTCTACTATGAAGCAACACCGTTGTAACACATGCAGAATGTGTCTTAATGAAAGCAGCAAGGATGTCTCTGAAAAAGACATGTGGATGGCAGCATATGTTGCTCCAAAAAGATGCAGGCATTTGAAGGTTATCAGTTTGAACATTAAATATCTTGTCTCTGTGCTGTAGGCAAAAGAATATAGTTTGAAAAATGTTTGCACATCACTGTGTTCTGTTTGTATAACATTTTACTCAATGTCCAAACTTTTTTGGAATTGGGGTTGGGGTTTTACATGTAGGGGAATTTGATTTTTTCCTTTCTCTTTAAGAAATGTGTCTATTAAATTGATGAATAAATCTGACACCACTTGGTAAGGTCTTAGTCACACCTCCTGTATGTTTTGGTATTTTAACACTAGATATTAGCTAAATCAACAAGGGTTTCTCTGTATCACCACTAATGCTAATGCTTTTATTTTGAAAAGTTAATAGTTACTTCTAACAGTCACAGAAAAAGCTTAAAGGAGCATTGTGGGGGACAAGCCATTGACTTGAAAGTATTAATTTTTGGTATAAGTGGAAAAAGATTTGGCATAGGGTTTCCACATTTGGATCTGCCAGTAATTGAATTTTTAAATTAATATTCATACTATAAAATGGGCGTGCACTGGCAAACCAAGATTGCGCTGATGCAGCTTGGTGTTTTTTAAAACGTTCAGTAGTTAAAAAATCCTTAACTTAATTTGCTTATTTAATTAAATGGGGGTGGTGTGGGGACACCAGAGTCGTAATTTCCTCGTGAAGCATTTGGTTTTCATGTAGAAGAGTTGCGGGTGAGAGCACTTATGTAAGTGTTGTTGAATCTGTCTGTGAGTTGCAACATTACCAGAGTTAAGGCACTGCTGTGTGCGTGTGTGTGTGCGTGTGTGTGTTTTGGATGTTCCTTGGGTGTGGATCAAACTTCAATCCACTTCTGTAAGGCCACAGGGTCTCCTGAACTCTTGTCCTCGCTCGTGAATCCACTTGTTTGACACTGAAAACAGAAACATACACGTGACGACCAAAAACTGCTGAGCCAGTGGAGAAAAACTCTGTCTCTTACAATAAAAAAAGACAGCAGCACTGCCAAAAGGTTCAATGCCAGCATGTGGTAAAAGCATTCCTCTGGTACAGTGTAGTGTGTGTGTGTTAACTTTAAATGTGTTTCTAATAGAACCTGAAACCTGAGGATGTTGAATCTCTTCATCGTCTCAGAACAGGATGAATTCATACCCTCAACATATATTTTGCTTTTAATTGTCCAGGCTGATGCTTTTAAGTGTACATTTATTGGGACTATTTCTTCAGTAGAAAAGAGCTCAACCTAAAACTGATAATAGTAAAGTCTGTGGATTATCCAGGAGATCACATTTCTGGCATAAACCAGCATTTTGTTTCTGCAGCTGATTTTTTTTTTCACATTTCAATGCTGTGAGCAACACAAATATTCATTAACTTTCACTGCTGAGGTGGATTTCAGGGGGTGATATCCCAAAACCTTAATAAATAAAAACTGCATGGTTTGATACCTTTAAGAGTAAGGGTGCTTTCACACCAAACCTGTTTAAACCTGTTTAACCTGGTTAAAACAAACCCTGGTGCCTTTGGCAAGTTAGTGTGGTTTGTGTGGGCTGGTGAGAAAGTTGTGAAACGAACAGACGGACATGAAGGACCCATCGTATCATTCACAGACTATCTGGTACCTGTCTCGGTGATCTAAAATTTGTCAACATTGTGCCACAGAATCCCTACAGTTGAAATGAGCTCTTTTTAATGTCAGGTCATTGACTGACAAATCGATTTTGGTTAATGATCTGATAATCGAAAATAATTTGCATTTAATGTTTTTAGATGAGGCCTGGCTAGTCAGATGAAGAAGGAGGAACTGCTGACATTTTTTCTGCAGTTTGTGTGTTATGACATTGACCTGGGTGAATTTACATCATTTGAATCTTGCTCTTGGGCTGAAAACGGAATTATCAGTGTTCATCATTGCTCTGTATAAAGTCACCAGGACATTCATCTCCGTTTTTACAGGAATTCACAGAATTGATCTCACTTGGTTTCACTAGATATGATAGAAGTAATCATGAATGGAGACCTCAATATTCACACCAATAAAAATAATGACTCCAAAGCAAAGCAGTTGTTGAATTTGCTGGACAGCTTTGAATTTACTCAACATGTAAATGAAGCCACTCATCATCATAACATTCTAGATTTGGTAAAAACAATAGTTAAACATTGACAATGTTTCCTTATAAGAATGACCTGTTTCTGATCATCACTGTCCCCTTTTTTATGCTAACCTAATCTTAACAAATATTAAAGGGGAATTTTTATTTTATTTAAAAAGAGATTCATGGATGGCCAAGCTGGAGTGAAGTTCTGTAATACTATGAAATCATTTGAGTCAGACAGCTATGACTGCTCTTTGAATGACATGGTTGCAAATTTCTCCTTACATACAAAGCACTCAATGGGCTAGGACAGAGTTACATTTCTAACTCCCTTGCTCCCTGCTCACCTTCAGGAAACACTGTGGTCAACTGCAGCTGGTTTACAGCTGCAGCTAAAAGAAAACTGAGGATGCAGTGTTTGTCAGTTACGCCCAAAAGCTTTGGAACACGCTGCCTATAGACAGAGAAGCCAGCTCACTAAAGATTTTTTAAAGAAAGCTAACATATAACATATCTCTTCACTTTAGCCTTTATCTAGCTCTGACTTAACTGCTTTGATTTTTGCTTTGCACTTGCGCACTGCTGCTTTACTTTTAAAATGTTGTATTTTCTGCAATTTTTTGCGTTCAATGCACTTTATTTTTAGCTTTATTTTTTTTATTTATATTATTTCAAAGGGGTTTTATTTTCCATTCTTTGTTATGCATTCCATTTTTTAAAATCTTACTTTTACTAGAATTATCAAGTTTTATCCATGTGAAGCTGCATTCTATTCTTATTTTTACATGTGGATTTTGTAATTTTCATTCTATATCTTTTAATGCATGTAATTTATTTTATTGTGAAGAACTTTGGGTGGCACTTCTTGTATGAAAGATGCTATACAAATAAAGTTTATTATTATTATTATTATTATTATTATTATTATTGTTGTTGTTGTTGTTAACAATCATAAAGCATAAGTGTGTTAGCATTGGCATTTTTCCTGATTAATAAGTCAAACGCTGTTAAAACTGCAGTGCTTGTAAATCCATTAAAAAATGGCTACGAAAACTTGTATTTGCAGTACAACATGTTGACTGATGCACAATGGTCTTTGCATTACTAGAAAATACAACAATGCATGTCGGGTTGTTATGGGAATTGTAAGCTTGTAGAAGTAGTTTCTTAAAAACTTATCAAACAAGGATGTGAATGCCAGATATTTGACACTGTTGCCAAATCACAATAATCCCCAGCTGCCAGTCTTTTCCTTCAAGGAACATTTCCGTCAAGGCCAAAATTTCTTTATTGGTGAATAGGGGAAAACTTGGATAGGGACCATGACATCGTCCCTGGGCTGACTGAACTGATAATCACTACAATGTCACTAAACTTTGTCTCCCCAATCGGTCTTGAATTTCCCTTTTAACTACATCTGCAACAAGCTGAGGCTATAAAGGAACTAACCATCATGTTCCTGATTGCCTCTAACAGCTTCGTTCCACTGGGCACGGCTGCATCTGGTTACAGCTGCACAACGGCCACCAAAACTGATTGTGGCTATTCTACGCAATGTACTGTAGCATGCCCTGAAGTGGCTCTCCACTCTGCGGAGAATACACAAAGCTGTGCAGAGCAGATCAAGTGGACTTTAAGTCCGCCCAGGAACAGCGTGGAGAATTTAGTCAATTTTCAAAATAAAATTTGAGCGGGTGAAATGCTCCACTTGTGAATAGATGCTGGTGGGGCATGACGTGCCCAGTGGAATCAAGGAGTAAGCTGCACTTGTGCACGTGTGATCGCTGGCAGTCAATTCACCCCCAACTTAATCTGTCTGGAAACAACAGACACACGAATGCAAATATAAGGGCTAAAAGGTTTTATGCTACTAGAGCTACTTTATCAATTGACTATTATACTGATCGGTATAAAAAATTTGGGTATTTTGTCTATTTTTATTTTCAATACTAAAATGACATTGTGAGAATCAAAATAATAAATAATAATAATAATAAATAATTTAGACTGTCTGTGTAAAAAAAATGTGTTTTCTTTTTCTGTTTTTAGGGAATTAACATTTTGTTTTGTTTTTTGATTTAGACAATATGAAAGAGAGGCACTAACTGGCCATCAGATAAGAGTAACACTAAGTCTTTGTTCAGACTGTTGGCCCAAATCTGGTTTTTCACACGTCCAGATTGATTTTATAAAGTCTGCACAGGAAAAAAAAAAACAGAAGTAAAATTGGACTCACATTTCAAACCACCTCCAAATGTGTCTCTGATCTGCATTTCATGTGTTTTTGTTTTTGCTGTGCAGAGTTTCTAAAATCAATCTGGATATGCCAAAAAACAAAACAAAAACAGAATAGAGCTGGTAGTCTGAACAATGCCTGAGACATTTGAAGGATCGAATACAATAATTTAAACTGACGGTGTGTGAGATCTGCTAATTTACTGAGGTCATATGGTTTTTAAATAGGAGATCAATTATTTTATTTTATTTTTTTAAGTTTTTATATCATTCTGTAGCTTCCCAGTAATGTTCCAAACAGTCAATTTTTTGTTGAAGTATCCATGTTTTAGTGTCAGATGGTTAATAACAGTGAAACGCATCATTAAAACTTAATTTCAGCCAGACTGCACAGCCCACATTTGAGATAAGTAGGTTTAACTTCTTACCAAATAATGCAAACTTTATGAGCTCAATTTCTGCCAAAATGTAGCTTTTTTTCTAATCCCACTTAATGTACCAATACCTAATTGTGATGAATCTGAATTTACAGTAGACTCACCCCATTTACTTCCTACTAAGACAGGACAAGCCGCGTGCCTGGTCCTGTAGTCTCCCTCTCCGCTTTTGAACAGATTGTACCAGAAGACTGCTGTCCCCTGTAGAGAAATGACACAAACAAATTTATGGTAATAGCAGGAATGTGAAGAGAAATATGCTGGAATAAAGAAGACCTGGTGCAGAAGTGGTTTCATGCTGAGAGCAGTTTATTGCACAACTATAATGACTCATGTGTTCCTCAAGCAGACTTTTGGTGGCTTGACAACTATGCTATTGCTTGCCACATCGGCACAAAGTCGCAGCTGAGTCGATTAGAGGCAGAAGAAATCTGAGGAGCTACTGTGTGCAATTATATTATTGAATTTGTGGAGAGCCTGATAGGCAAGAAACGTGAAATAAGTGGTGAACTTTACACTGAACCAGCACATCTAAGGTTTGGGCTGAGGATGGCAGAGTGTCCTCGGTCGACTGATCATTTTCAAAGCTGCAACACAAACACTGCATGTATGATGATGCTGAGCCTGAGGCCATGTATTTAAAAGTATCAGTGAACTGCACTTATTACGCCAACAACCATTTTAGTGCATAGATAAGGCCGCAAGATAACTTGTTCAAGTTTAACAGCCTACTTCAGTATTGTTGCTGCCCATGTCCACCCCCTCTAAAGGCTACTTCCAGCAGGATAACGCGCTAATGTCACAAAGTTCTAATCATCTCAAACTGGTTTCTTGTACATGATAATGAGTTCAC
>JAJHUR010118663.1:877-11208 GCA_027495735.1 Lutjanus campechanus
GGAGGAGTGGCATATCTGTCTGCTTTCTTGTGTTTATCACTGCAGTGTCTGCGGAGGGTTCATGTCACTCACTGCAGGCTGCTATCGTAACACTTCTCCCTCTGTTTGCATCCTTCTGTCTTCATCTCTACTAGTTTCTTTCTCTTTCTCTTCGTCCCCATCGTGTCACTCTATCTCTCTGTCTGTCCTCATCTGTGTCTCCCTCTCTTTGTTCTTTTTATCGATCAGATCGAAAATGAGCTTTATTGGCACCAACTGAACGTAAGCAAGCGTTGCCAAAGCATATCGTCATGTCCCATGAAAAATGAACATTTATGCAATTCACCAGGTTTATGATGTTACAGCAGCAGCAAGGAGGTAAAGCTCGTTGGATTTTTAAAAGGTCAGTTCACCCCAAAATCAAGAACTAGTTCCTGTGCAGTATGGACAAGTATGGAGTTTAAATGGAGCATAATAAACATCTTTATATTTGTCATCGGATGTCTGAAAAAAAATCTACGGAAAAGTCTGGAATTTCAAGGTGGAAAATGTGAAGGAACCCTGCAGAAATACACACCTGTAGTGCTCTTTATCCGTCCAGATAGTTTCAGTGTGAGTTGCAGAGTTTTGTAGATATCAGCTGTAGAAACGTCTGACTTCTCTCCGCTGTAATGGAACCAGATGAAACTCAGCTTGTGGTGCTCGAAGCACCAAAAAATACATTTGAAAAACTCCACAGCAGTGCTTTTCTCCTGCATTATGATGCAGCTGACAGGTGGTAGGAAGAAAATAATTCCTACCAGGGTGACAAGGTGCTCCACTTTACATGAGACTGCACAGAATTTATATCCCTTGTCCCTCACTTTGATTGGCTCTAGTTTTCACGGGTCTAACCACTGCAGGACAGATGCTGCAGTACGACGCAGCACATGTGAGTCTCACAAGAAACATGTAACTTCAGAAGAGATGTGCTGCTGCCCTACAGGTAGATGGATAAATAGCCCTACAGGTAGAAGTATCTGGTTTTTTGGGTGAACTGTCCCTTTAAAGGATATTGAGTATAACCAATCTGTGTTCAGTAAATGCAAAGTTATTCATTCAGTTCTGTTATCGATTGTGTAGACGTTAAATATTCTGAGGTTATAACAAGATGAAATGAATTTGGCAGCGAGTGGTGATGTTATCGATCTCTGTCTGTATTTATCTTTCACCCTTCATCTCTCCAGCTCTGCCTCTTTTTTTTTTTTGTTTTGGCTCACTCTTTAATTTTCTCACTTCAATCCAATTCCAGCTTGCTTCATTGGCACGGCAGAAAAAGAAAAATCTATGTTGCCAAAGACTTGGAGGGGGATGAAATCGAATCACAAATAATGCATCTTTTGTAAAGAAATAAAGGAATTCTGCAAACATCACAGAATGTAAACCGTATTTACTACAGTCACTGCAAATTAAATCGATGTAGAAGAGTCCAGATTATTGAGGGGGATGACAGGAGATGCTTTATAGTGACAGAGTTTGTAAACTAAACTGAGAGGTTATTATTTTCTCTCATACTTGGAGACAGAAGCCTGGGGCTTCCCTCTAGAGCCAGGCTTGGAAGGGCAGCTCAGACCAATACCCACGGGGCCTGGTCTGGTTTGCCTGGCTAAGTCTGGGTATTAAACCTCCAGTCTTCTTTGGTACTCACCAAATTGTGTTTGTAGCAGCAATTATGAAAAACCGTCAATTGCTGGCGACAAAACGTGATAATGAATGCTTATGATGAATTTTAGGGAACAAAAATGGTTGGGTGTGGTCGAGCCAAAAAGGGTTTTTGTTTAAGGTAATTTTTGACGTGTTTAGTATCAGCTTGTATCAGGACTAGTACTGACAAATGCACCCAGCCCTAAGCCCGACAGAACAAGCCACTACCACATGGGCTCACCACCTAAAATACAGATGTAGACGCTCATATTTTGGGCCACTGAGGAACGTGACCTTTCTGGTGGGGGAGAAAATAGAGCTGGTGCAGAGGTTTGATTGAAACCAACTAGGTACAGAAATCTCCTCCCTGTACAGAACTGAAAACAAACGACCGGAGCTGCCGAGGGTGAGAGGCCTCAGACAGAGGATGTGCAGATACTCTGTGCTGAGGCCCACCGTGTGGTGCAGAAAGGAAACTTCAACCTTTATTCCATTCATCTGCATCAAGCAGCAGCTCAAACCTTTGTGGAGTCACTGGGTGTAGTCAGAGAAAATGGCACTGCAGAGGGACTTTCCTGCTCAAATGAGTGAGGAAATAGAAAAGGGAAGAGGGGTCAATGTCAGGAAACAACTTCCTGGCCTGAATCCTGGTGGTGCTCTGTTATTGGACTGCTTTGTTCATCAGAGATTGTCCATAGCAAGCACCCTGTTCAGACTTACTCAATAAACGTGTGTTGCCAGAACACCTTGGGCCAAAGATGGAAGATTGACTTCCAAATGGTGTTACAGTTCTTTGGCGTCAGGTCTTTGACATTCTTGTAAGAAGAGGAGCAGAGCTGTGAGTTGATCATCACTTGGCAGTGAGTCTGGCAGAGAAGGAGAATACCAGAGACATTAATAAGCCTGGAACTGGAAAACGTCTGGCAGAGGCCCCTGTCCAGAAGCTGTTGACACAGATTCCGAGCAGGACGTCTTCGAAGCTTCGAACAGAGAGACGGCCAGAAGGAGGACACTGGTCAAGGAATCTGTCAAGCTGGATACATAGTCAGAGAAGTTTGAGGAGACCAAGGTTCTAACCTCAAAGAGGAGGTTCTGGCAAACTATAACCCCTTTCACACTTTATAACTGTGCAGTTATGTAAGAAACTATCTGGAGGAGCTGTATGTGTGAACTTTTCTGGCCTGGACTGAACCCTGCCAGTTCCCTGGTCCAAAGTCAGTGTGAGCGTGCATGGTTTTCAGCCACTGATATTTTTGCTCTCATACAGACTTCATCATCTGTAATGTGAGCAAGTATTTTTTCCCTGGATGGCAAATGCATGTCCTGCCCTACTCTGACATATCTTTCGCCATCCAAAAAGTGTTTCTGCAAAGTCGGCACACTGGAGTCAGCTGATCTCCGCATCTGTCATCCTTCTCCACTTCCATCTCAGTTTAATTTCAAGACTCTGTATTCAAATCAGTGGACAATTTACAGATGAGTCCTCCTCCTCCTCCTCCTCGCTCGGCAGGCACCACCCCTCGTCGGATTTGATTCCCCTTGAAGGTCAGGATGTTGTTGGGCTTAAATGGTTGACATGTCTTTCAGGAAGATATTGATATCCCCCAAGAAGAGCTTGAGGATGTGGTTGGGCAGAGGAGGACGTCTGAGTTTCCTCTCTTAGGACACTGCCACTGTACTTGGCATAAGTGACAGAAAAATGATGGATGGTACCCATGGGTTGGATGATATTTAGAGGTAATGACAGCAAGAAATGGACGGTCTTTTCCTTTTTTCCAATTTTCTTTTTCAAAGTCATTAAGACGTTGGCACCGGTGTCTGTGGACTGGCAGACTCATTTTTAAAGAACAGCTCATAGGATGCCCTCAAGTTGTCCATGTATCACTACTTATGCTTTGGCCAAGGTCAGCGTTTCAATGTCTTCATCCATCAAAAACCGGCTCCAGATGTTTTCAGACCCTTGACTCTTGAGGATCAACGTCCTGGTCATGGAACATTGGCTCAGCTCTTTAGTCTTGTAAGGAAACCATAAAGATTATATTACATACATCTGACCTGTCCTACAAACCCCTCAAGATCCCCCAAGAAAAGCTTGAGGGTGATAGATTAAAGTGGTGTCAGGTCTTTGGCTTCAGGTCCCGGACACACGGGGGAAGAGAGGAACAGAGCTGCTAGTTGATCATTACTTGACACTGAGTTGGCAGAGGACGATAATAACAGAGACCCTAATAAACCTGGAAGTTAAGAGTACGGTCAAGACCTGCTCTATATGAAAAGTGCTCTGAGATAACTTTATGATTTGGTGTGACATAAATAAAATTGACTTGACTTGGACTGGAAAATTCTGGCAAAAGACCCCGTCCAGATGTTCTGAATGAGGAATTCAATTTATTCACCCATGAAAACAGACTTTAGATGACTTTAACACCCCAGACTCTTGACAATCAATATCCTGGCCATGGAACACTGGTTTGGCTCTTTACACTACAGGTATTATACCTTATACATCAGACCTGTCTGAGGAACTTCTCAGGATCTCTTGAGGAGTAGCTTGAAGATTTCTGTGACTGTGATTGGTATAAGTGGCATTCAAGCTTCAAGTATGTTTCAGGGCAGAACTTCTTGTTGGATGTTTAAACAGTTTCAGGAACCTCCTCATCCTGCACCTTTACAGCGTTGAAACGGGAGCACTGCACCTGACAGTTTCTGTAACTTTCTGAAACGTACAATCCAGAGCTGTTTTCACATATAAACTCCGGACAGTGTCCTAGAACCGTGTCCGTGAATGTTCTCATTCGTCCAGGTCATTGTAATGCCTGTCAGACTAGTCTGAGCTAGTCTGACTAGTCAGACAGGCATGAACTGATGAAGCTTCTTGGATGAGAGGCGAAACGTCTTCAGAAAAGACTTTTGAACAAGTCCAGTTGCTTTCGAGTTAATAGATCCAGTCCTAGAATCCAGTCCAGATGGGACGGGAGATTGTCAGAGTCAAACGTGTCCTCACCTTATCTCTGTGTCTAGACTCGATGTAAGTGATTTTGATTATGTTAGAGTGTTGCAGTTTGGGGCGCACAAGCCTGTGGTGAACTTTGCAGTAGCTTAATGAACAATGTGATAAAACTCATCATTTCAAGTTTTGACTAATTAATAGCGACACATTCCCAAGCACCGTGTTTGGCTTTATTAGTCAACCTACTGAATAATACGTGTCACCTGCTTTCAATCTCCTTTACCATTGATGTGATCTCATCTTTCAAAAAGTTGCAACAAAACCTTTGCAACATGTGACATCATAGCGATCTACCAAGTGAAATTCCAGACTGTCGTTCCCAGTGCCTTACCTTTAAATGTCACTGGTACGGCATCACTTTTGTGAGCTGTTGTGACGTTTTAGCAACTTTGCATCAACGTCATTATATAAAGCACAGGAGACATCATGCAGAGGATGCTTAACAAATGTTGCAGAAATGCTTGTTATGTTGTAATGTTTCGACAGCGTAGCAGCAACGCAACCGATGGTGATGTCAGCACAATATTTCATTATCATGCTACAAATGATACATCAGAATCTCAACATCGCAGGGATACTGTGTATGTAGAGTTTGCTTTTCTCTTTTGGCTTGGACTAAACCCTCATGTATGCTGCATTATAAGAGGGAAAATCACCGATTATAAGGAAGATGGTGTTAATTTGAGATTTATGGGTCACAGGTTATAAATTTTCTTCTCAGAACCTGCGGATATAAGGTCTTTTATGCTCAGCATCTTAACGTGAGAACACCAACAGAAATGATCTTCAGACTAAGTTCAAGTGCAATTTTTTTTTAAATAAATGAGGCCCCCAGTGTAAGCAATAAATAAATCAAATCAATATATAGGTGAGCAGAAAAGAGTACGAACCAGCTACACAGGTGCAACGTCATCGACACGCCCACTGACTCGCTCTGGTCACACATGGGCTCAATCGGACAATTTGACTTTGGATTAGGGAGCTGTCAGGGTTAAATGTGTTCTCTGTCCAGTCCAGCTGATTGTGACCTTTGTGTTCACACATACAGTTTCTGCAGGTCGTGTCTACATGAGTGCAGAATAAGTGCAGGTGTGCAAGAGGCCCAACATCACCTCGGCTGCAGGGTCTGAACTTGTCTCTAGCTTTCTTTTGTCACTTGTTACGCAGCTATTTCACCTTTCATGTGAACAAGTGCAACACTGTGAATGACTTTGAGCAGAAGCTATTATCCCCGGAGTAAAACCTCTCCTCCTCTGCCTTTGAGTCCGGCCGAACAGCTATAATAACATTTGATTTCTGCACAACACACAGTACAAACCAGTTCAGACATGACCCGACCCTTAGAGGTCAAGTTTGCAGGACATTCACAGTCTTTACCTTTTGTCCTCGCTTTCTCTTGTCTCCTGCAGTGAAGAACAAGATTTTGTACCGGGCCAGCGCCTGTATCAAGATGCAAAAGACGGTCCGGATGTGGCTCTGCAGGAAGAAGCACAAGCCACGGTGGGTGTCATTTGTTTCTTTGTCTTCTTCCCTCCAGCTCTTTCTTAATCTTTCCCTCTTTCATTTCATCCTCCCATCCCCTGTCCTCTTTGCTTCCTGTCTGTTGTCCCTTCTGTCCTCTATCTCTCTACCCTTCTTTTCTTACTCCATCCTTCTCTTTTTTCCTCTCTCTGCTTCCTCTTCTTCCTCCCATCATCTTCTTTTCTTGCATCCATCCTCAATCTTTTTCAAACTAATTTTCCAGCTTCACCTCCCTCAGCTTGCAGGTCTCTCCGTCCTCTCTCTTTCTATCCATCCTCCCCTTTCCTCCCTGTTTTCCTGCTGCTCATTTTCTCTCTTCCTCACCTCCCTTTCTGCCTTCTCATCCTTCCCTCTTTACATTCATCTCCCTCCTGTCTTTCTTCTTTCCTCGCCACCTCCAGTTCCTCCCTCTCTACCTCGTTGTCATCCTTCTCCTCCTCCTCTTCTTCATTATCTGCCACTTTCACAGCTCAGCAGTGTCAGTCTGCCTGGCACAAACACACACACACTCACACACAGACACACAGACACACGCACACACACAGAGTCACGTACAGCTCAGCTTATTACCTCCGATATTCGACGATAAATAACAGCCCTGGGGGGGAGGCAGGTGGGAGGAAAGATGGAGTATGCAGGTGAAGAAGGTTTTTGTTCTCTGTAGGGGGTTTTAGTCTGATCTGGCAACCCGCTGGTCCGTGCTAACAGGCTGTGTGATTGTGTTTGGGTGAGCTGCTAATGAGGTGGAGTGTGTGATTACACGGGGTGGGTGGAGTATGAATGACTGGGGCGGCGTTTGAGAGGAGAGTTAGACTGAGTTAAGAAACATAAAACTGGCAGAAAAATGACTTGCAGCAAAAGCAAATTGTGAGACAAAGTCTTGCAAGTCACAAGTTTAAACTTTTGGATCTAAAGTCTTTAGTCTAGTCCCAAATCCAAGTCCTAAACAAGTCATTATGTGCTCTACATTTATATATTTAACATTTAAATGCATGTATTTATGTAATTTATCAACATCATGTATTGACTTTCATGTTTTGTTGACCAACGGATGTTTTCAGGAAAACTAAGAGTTGATTTGCCAAAGTTTCTTCATAACATAATTTGAATTGTTAGACTGTGAGAGAACATCAAATCATATTAAGTCAAAAGTGACGTCACAAGGTATCTGTTCACAATTGTTGCTCAGTGATGAAGTCACAGTGAGAATTTTCTGGGAGTGTTCTGACATGCAAGGCGAGGGAGAGAGTTTGATGATTTTTGTCTTTTGATCTCATGTTTGTACTGTGTTTTAATAAAACTAAAAGCAAGTAGCAGCAAAAACATAAAATAAATAGATGAAACAGTAGAACTATAATAGATTCTGACTTAACTTCACTCAGTTGCAAACTGCCTGCATGTAGAAGGGAAACCAGTCTGCGGTCACAGACTGGGAACCAGTATTTTCCTGTGGTACTGTGTGTCACATGTTCACCTCTCTTGCACCGTGCGTCGCATTTTTGGTTGGTTTTTAGACGCATAAAGAAGTTAAAATATTCTCAACTTTTCAGTGCGAGGTGCAGAGCTGCACCCCTCGTCAATGTCACGCTAGACAACCAATCAAATCAACCGAGAGGCGGGTTGGACTGCTTTGTCACTTCTTCCAGTTTTGATGCTGTAAGATGTGGACGGTGGCAAACGCAGATGAAAGCTTGATCAAAGAGGTATTAAATTATGATGAATGATATAATTAAGGCAGTGATTCCCAAACTTTTTATGGTACGCCCCCCTCCCCGCCCCGCAATTAATATCAGTCATTAACAATAATTAGGGAAGCAACTGACTAAAACAGGATGAAGTTGAGTTTCAGTGAAATAAAAGTCAGCATAATAGCTAAATCACATTCATATGATTTTGTTTCACTTTAGATTTCTTCCCTGGTCGTCCACAGAAGACGTGGTGGTATTCACCATGCTGTTTTCTTTTTTTCAGTATGTCTTGAACCCAGGACCTCTGCTCTTTACAGGCTTTTTACCTCCTCATTCAGTAGCACAGCATCAACAAGAGGATGTTTTCTTCTTAAGCCTCTAGTGACGCATCTGTCCGATCGGCCCCTTAAAGGATCAGAAAGTTCGACCTTGATGATGGTCACAAGCTGCAGCATATTTGCTTTAAGATTTTAAAGCAATGATTGCATCACTATCTCAGTAAACTTCTGAGCACGGTGTATTAAAACTTAAACTCCTGGAGGTCAACAAAAACAAGATTTCCTGAGGCCGTTGAGTCCTTCTTTAATTTTAAGTTTCAAGGACAGTTGTGTTGTCAACTGCTCCACTGACTGCTCCAGTTTACAGCGCAGGAAAAAAAAGCCAAACCTGATGCCTTCAGGTGCCTCCATCGATCACGTTAACCTCGTCTTGCACGTTGTTGGGGTCAATTGAGATTCTCCCTGGAGTCATGTCCTCTTTGGGGCAGAAAATAGGCTGAACTCCAACATCTTGGACAGAAAACAAATCTTACACAAGTAAATTTATCAAAATGTGAAGTTTTTGACATATTCTGCTCACTAACTGGCCAACAAACATGAACATGAAAACTAGTGCATCTTCTTAAAACTAAATATAAAAACCAAACGCTGGAGTCACTTTTGATCATTTCACTCCAGCTTGCAACCAACAATGATTTTCCTCATATTAAAAATGCAGTTCTTGTACATTTCACTCGCAGGTTTCCTGTGTGGCAGCAGCAGCAGCTGATCACAGCACAGTGGAGCTGAAATAATTGTTGTTAATGATCAGGCAGTTTAGTGAATCACGAGCTCTTGATTTGATGCACCAGAGCAGGAAGTTTAAACACGGCGTCATTACGGAACCTAATTACATTGAATCATGTATCAAAATCATAATTGAGATTATTGTAAAGTAATTTGTCGGCTCTGCAGAGCAGGCAGAGTATATGGAGCTTTATAACCTGTCAAAGTGACTCATATGTGAACTTATTACACACAGACAAGATTAGCAGCATTTAACTGAGTTGTGGGAGTAGCTTCTGGAAACCTGGGGTTCTTTATTTTTTTGTTATTGATTACGTTAGATGAATTATTTTTTATATACCCTACGTTGTGCCTGTTCTGACTCCATCGTATCGTCTCTGTGAGCGACATTCAAATCCAACTCGACACAATCTGATTATTTTATGGCCGCTGTCTCTCATCAAATGAAGAATTCTTGATGGCTCATCATTTATGCACATTTCCCCCCAAAAAAGTCAGCCTGACATATTCGTGTCTCTGGAAACTTTGAGTTCATGACTAGAATTCAGAATAAAGTTCCTTCCTGGCTGAGATTAAAGGGGCACACCGCCAAGTCTGTGCATCAAGGTCAGTTTAGTTGTCGTGGGAAGGCACCACACCAGCCTGTGAAAAATGTTTTATAATGTCTTCTTTTGTTCTGGAGGAAGTTTTATGAAGTCTGAAAAAAATAAGCCTGATGATGTCATCAGGGTTATCTTGATTTAAGTTTGGAGACGACGGATTTATAACTGAAAACTTAATGAATAACTGATAACTGAAAGCCTTATAAACTTGGCTCAAGGTTGAAGATGTGGGTGTTTACCTGGCAGGGTTCTTCTCATCAGACCCTCTCAGACCAAATTAGCTCTGGTTCTTGAACCGGTTCCGTTCAAGGTTTTTGGAGCCTTTGTCTTTAATGATCCATCATCACTGTGCAGAATATGACACACCTGCTTCAGTTCTCAAAGAGACCTGCTAACTTTTTTTAAACTTTATTTTTGGTTGAAGTACTCTGAACAGTGCAGAATTAGGTGTTCCTACCAGAGCAGTGCAGGTTCCATGTTGGTGATTTGTGAACTGGAGCTCCTGGTTCCAAACTTTAAACGTCCTCAGACTGGGGGAACTTTGTCATGGTTCTAAGAACAGCTGGAGGTGGATGGGTGGGGCACTGGCAATGATTGTAGTTCTTAGAACGCTATTTTGAGGGATTTTTTTAGCTCCTACATAAGAGTAGGTGCTCTCTCACCACAAGGGGAACCTTGAGTGACGTAAGATTGTGTTGACTGGTCGAACATATGAGCCGGTGTAGCACCAACAACCACCATTTTACACATAAAACATTATCAACAGCCTGAGCTGGTAGCCATA
>JAJHUR010118664.1:0-22728 GCA_027495735.1 Lutjanus campechanus
AGGCCGGACTAGCAGAGTCAAACCAAGTCAAGACAAACAGCACAAGTGTCTGTAAAGAGGCTCTAGTCTCTCCATCGTTCTACACAGAGGCAGAGATGAGCTGCAGGGAGACAGACTGCAGGCAGAGAGAGGAACTGGAGCTCAGGAGGAACAGGTGAAACAGTTGAAACTACAGTGAAAAGCAAGAAACACACAAGTAAATAACGACTGTAGTTGAGTCAACATTATATTGAAGCAGTGAACTGTTGTTTCTCGTGGTAAACCCGCGTTTCTCGTGGCGTAAAGCCCCGCGGGGCCGCGCGCCAGTGCGCGCCTGCCGCCGCCGGTGCCAGGCTTCTTCATAGAAAATAATGGGGGCGGCTGTTTTGATGCGCGGCGTCCGCCGGCGGTGTGTTTTGGCCATAGACTGTATAAAACCTGTAAATAAGAATTTGTTCTTAATGACTTGCCTGGTTAAATAAAGGTAAAATAAATTTTAAAAGAATCACAGCTAAAAAAAAATGAAATGTGCTTTTCCAAAAATCATCATGCAAGTATAATCTTAGAGAGATGAAAATATGGGAGATGAGACCACAGAACAAAGTCTTGGTGAGCCCTCAAACTCCCCCAGATCTGAGCCTGACTCTCAGAAGCCTCTCCTGTGTGTCAGGGGAAAAAAGCTCTGAGTTTGTGGGCAGAGGAATGCAGCTCACATCTTTGCCATAGCAGCCGTAGAGGTAATGCGCTCGCGTGTTGGCGCTTGTCGAGGTGAGTGCACCTCCCTCTTCTGTATTAATAACCGCATGTCCTATTGCTGTACCAACTGGGCTGTGTTTTACTGGGCCAGGGTTTGCTTACGGGAAGATAGATGATGAACTCCCCCACCTCTTCCTCTAATTTACACAATTACTTCCCCTGATGTCTGTTTCGCTGAAGTGTTCCCAATCCCTGAATGAACAACCCCCGCACATCCCCACCCTGTCATCCTTCACATATTCTCAATGCCAAGAGCAGACTTGAGCAAAATAAAGTGTGAATACGGCATTAAAAAAAAAATGCAAGTACTTAATTTAAAAATAACTCTGTTTAGTATTCACACTATTCATGATCATGCCACAGAGTTCACAAATCCTGACAGGGAAAGAGTTGCCTGCTTTTTTTTTTTGTGAAGAAAAATGTTTACATAAGCGCATCATCCGTGACAATTGACTTATACATAGAAGGAATTGTTATTAAGATACAGTCAACTGTCAAAATCTTGCCCTGAAAGAGAAAATCACTGGTGATGACAATGATGGCTTCCTTTCCGTCTAATATAAACATACCAGCATGATCACTTTTTTCCCCCAGGGCAAAGTCATTGTTCCATTTTGAAAGCTCTCTGTGAATGCTTGAAATGTTCCCTTGATATTTTTTCCCTCTGCTCGTTTATTTGCTTGTATCCAGGTGATGTGCCAACCTGTCACATCAAGCACAGACGGCCTTATTTCCTCAGAGCAAAGGTCAAAACAATTGTCATGGGAGGGATGGGCGTGTGTGTGTGTGTGTGTGTGTGTGTGTGTGTGTGTGTGTTTGGGGGGGGTGGATAGACCACACTCAGTAGTTTTAGTCTGACATGCTAAGTGCAAACTACCCGAGGAAACAGAAATTTTCTGAGAGATTTGTGATTTTTATATGAAAACAACACATTCTTATCAGTCTAAATGACAAACTGTGATCCCTTTAACAGAGACTGTGTTTTTTCATATTTGTCAGTCCCTCCAGAATTTGCAGGTTGTCTGTGGGACTGTGAAATGTCTGATCTCATGGCAGCTTTTCCAAAAAATTGCAATGCATGTTGCAATGTTTTTAAGCATTTTTTTTTTTTTTTTTTTTAGATTAAATTGCAGGAGCAAGGGAGAACTGCATAAGAAAGTTGCGATTTTTTTAAAAGTTCTAAGATACCTCACCAAAAAGGCTCATGGTTACAAAAACTCAAACAAAATCTGCTTTATTTGCAGATGAAGAAGTGCACCAGGGTGTATTCCACAAAAAGGCTAAATCTTTTTGGAGCACAAGTTCAGTTAAAACAAGCACAAAATTATAAAACCTGTGAAAAAAAAATGGGAATGATAAAACAAAACATTGAGTTGGTTCCTTGTGACGTACATGTATGATGTTTGCACGGGGGACTGCTATTACTGGTCGAACTCGCGGGAAGCAAGGATGATTGGTCCAAGAGTTGCAGAGTTGCAAGGTCGTGCAGAATTCACAGGGATTGGTTGAATTTGTGTGAATTTTTGCAATCACGATTTCCTGGAGAGGCTGATTACTATATTAAATTAAACTAGAATATTTGCATTTCCTGAAGAAAATGCAAGTGATTGTTGCATCTGCCACTGTTGCTGCCACAAGCCTGCCCAGCTTATGAAAGTAATGATGATTCACGTCTGAAAATACCACCCAAAATCGTTTGGAAAGAGATTTGATGGTGTTTTATTAATGGCCACAACATAGAGCTATTGTTTCCATGCTTCAATATGTTGTGCACATGCTAATGGTGTACCAGCTGTGTATCAGGTTTTATCGCATTAAAGACAACAAAAAGGCAACCACAATTGGTTGCATTTGGTTGCAATTCAATTTAGCATTTAATTGTTATGGCACATTAAGTGTATCAGGCCACCCCTTCAGAAGTTTGATAACCAATTACATACAAGTGATAAGCTATACTAAAAACAAATTTAAATCCAAAATGGTGAAAAACTTCTATTGGTCTGTATCATTTCAATCAGCTTCATTATGGTTCTTGAGTTATTAACCCGACTACATGGTGGTGCTATTGAACACATAAATTAATACTGTGTGATGATATTACTTAATTACTGCAGACTACCTTGTCTATTTGCTCAAATCACATGAAGTCACACTACATGGCTGATGAACAGTAATTACAGTTTTTTTTAATATCACTAACGCCCATTTGTCCAATATATAGTCACATTTTCAAAACTCCAAACACAATTAGTGCAATGCTGTGGACCATACCATTAACACAATTCATGTGTGTTGTTTTTACAGAATATGCTGTCAGTTACCACATTTCTATAGTGCTTCTTCTTTACATAAAAGCATACCCAACATGTCTTATTTACAAATGCTTGCACACAGCATGCGACATGAAAAACGTAATGTTCAAAAACTTAAACATAAGGAAATAAAAGATTGGCGGAAGTAGATGAGAACATGTGGCCAAATGCTGGAGAGCGTACAGATGTTTTAACACATGGAACCAAAAGCCACGTATGCTGGATTTTTTGGTTGATCACTTATAGCTATTTCATTTAGCTGTTAAAACTTTTACTGCAGCAAAATTTGTCACTTTTCAGTCTTTCTGCTGTGCATTCTATGAAGTAAATATAACTCATTCTCTTTTAGATAGTATGTTGCCAAAATACACACATTCAACACCCAACCAAAGATTTTGAGTGGTTTATAATAAAAAGAAACAGATAAATTATATGCTGGTAGAACTGAAACATGAAAAGTAATGCAGTATTTGTGGTACCATCAACTATTAGTGTTTTGAAAGATGTGATACAGAGTCAGGTTTTCCATGTTTTGATAGTTAGTGTATATAGAGGAAGTGTTTTTGTATTTTGAAATGTAGAGTTGGTATTTAATGAAAAAAATCTGGTTTTGAGCAGAAAAGTATGCGGCTAATTGTGAGATGTAGGTGTGTTGCTGTCTTCAAAGTAAATCCAAATGTTTGTTAGCAGTTGTAAAAGACCTGAAGTCCCATAAAGTTATCTTCCACTGCCACTTGGGGCCGCCAAAGAGTAAATCTGGCAGTGCAGCTTTAAAATGAATGCTTCTTTCTCAGCACATCTGCATGTCCCATTTTGCAGGACAAATACTGAGCTGCTGTTCAACTTCACTCTTTCTTAATAACAACACTTATCACAAGTAACAGCTCTGACCACAGTCTAAAGCGCAGAATTATTATATAGTATTAACATGTGTGAACAACACCTGTTGTCGTGAAGTGAGTTTTTTTTTAGACTAGACGCACAGATGTGTTTAAAATCACACATCCCTTTGGGTCGTGAGAAAAAAGAGGGCGGAAATGTACATGCCTGCAGAGACATGACCTTACATTTCTTTCCACCAGAGATGAGCATGCAAAATATTGTCCTCAATTAGATGTCCTGCAGGTACACCCTGGAAAGACAATTTGACTGATTTAACTGAACTTCCAAAGCAGTAAAGCAACACAAAAGACAAAGCTGGAGTTCACGCTAAAATAGATATATAACAGTACTCTCAAAGGTGACATTTCTTAAAAAAGCTTAATAACCACGGTAGGTTCAGTTGCCATCCACCACTGCTTTAGCTATCAACACCAGAGTTGTAAAAATGCAGGCTGAGGCGTTGTGAGTGGAGCAGTCAGTCTGACAGTAGTGTTAGCATTCCCTGAAGGCAGTTTAAAGAACAGTGTAGTATGAGGTTGCATAATCTGTGCCTCAGATTCATGGAAAAGAGTGCCTGCTCTTTTGAGAAAGATATACTGACACTTCCAAGACGTCTGGAGAGAAGCATGTGGAGCAACACTTGGCAGCAACACAGGTGATTGTATGAAATGGAAATTTGTAGCTTAATTGATACTAGTTGCCACAAGCCGTCCAAACAAAGGAGGTGATGAAGTCGTGACAACACATGTCTGAATTTAATGTGAATTTGAGAGTTTGTTTCTTCAAGGTTATGTAAGCAGATTTTCAAGATTTTTTTTTTGTCTTTTCATAAACGACTAAACCACAATGGGCTTTAACCTTTGACCCGGATACAAACTTGATGTGACGTTTCAGCCTGTTCTTGGTCCCAGGTTGTCAAAGCACTACATTTTGTCATGCCCCTCGGCTCACATTTCTATAGAAAGTGGGAGTCGATTTCACTTTTCATCATGAGACTGGGATAGGACAGGAAAAAAATCAATGAGAGCAGGCGGGAGCGTGAATCATAATAACAATATGTCATTTTTTAATATATAAAAATGTTTGTGTGGACTGGATGGGACTGGAATCATTCTTCCGGGACTCGGCAGGGAAGGAATTTTTTAATTTCTGTCTTGGGATCGGGACGGGACAGTAGTGAAAACCCACTCTTGTGTGACCCTCTATTAAAGACGTACAAGGTACACTTGAACGCCTGTAGACGACGCGCCAGTCTTACAAGTAATTTCGATGTAAACCCACCTGTGTCAGGTGGTGTAGCATAAAGAGCAAAAAAGTTCACATATGAAGGAGGTGGGCTGGATGGATGGGTCAAACACAGGACCCAGGAGGCCAGGGTTCATGTCCCATGTGAAATTAAAAACATACATTATCTAAAGTTTTAAGTTACGTAACATTACGTGCATCATGTCACTTACATCACTCACTGTTTTTAACCCAAGCCATGATCTTTTCCTAAACATAACCAAGTAAGCTAGTTTTGGTGCCTAATCCCCTGCAAGCAACTCAGACACGTTTCTTTCCTCCCATGTCTCATGCACAAGAAGTGCTCATTTTAATCCATTTAGCTTTCTGCACCAGCTACCTGCTATTCGTGTACTAGCTGTGTTCGATGAGCGTAAATGCATCCTGAAGTGTTTATTTAGACCTCAAGTCTATTTTTTTGACAATGTGCATGCAAATGTGAGGCTGGTGCCCGGTAAAAAAAGACACCGAAAATGTATTTTATTCAGATATTTCAACCGAGATGGAGCAGAGAGGGCTCCACAGCCAGAGATCAGACCACTCTGCTCTGGTTTAATCCCACAGACTCTGCCTTCACTTCACTCAGCAGCTGGGAAACAAGACACTTCAACTTTTTCTGCAGTTGCGCAACTGTACATTTACTGCCACTAGACAACTTCACTGCTAAAGCTTAATTCCTCAGCCCTAATCACCAATACCTGTCTGCTCTGGCAGCACACCGGCACTCTCTTTTTTCCTTTTTCTCATTCGCTCATTCAGATCCAATGCGCACACACGCCCACTGCAGTGCTAATGGCACAATCATATACATCATGCTGATGTAAAAATAGATCCGGAATATTTACACATATTGAAAGACAACTGCAGATTACAAAAAAGTTTGACTGCTCATTTGAAATTCATGGATAATACAGATCCTATATAGACACTTCAGTGTGGTGTAAACGAGGTTGTCATGAGCGTGACGCTGCCATGACGTTCGTGATCTAGCCAAGGGCTAAAGTTCCATTTGTCCAAAATTTGACTGTTTCAGCTTTTTCACTGCAGGCTATTTATTTATTCCCAGCACCCCCCGTGGCTCCACTGCTGCAGCCTAAACACACCATCCCCTTTCAAAATGAATGAGATGCCTGGCATTTTGGCCACAACACCTGATTTTTGTCTGGATGTGTCCTAAGCCTAACCAAACTATGACCATTTCACAATGTTACCCAGGTGTTAAAAAGACTTTCTGGTAGTGTCTCATACAGATGCTAAAGGTACCTTGTGCGTCAGCAGGAGACGCTGAGGGGCGTGGCAAAGCAGTGTCAGTATTCGCCAAACTGGGAAGAGAATGTGTTGGACATTTTAAGTAAATATCAACAATTTGTGATTCAACCCTCAAATGAGCTTATAGGTACCCCGTTGAGTTTTTGACCATTTGTTTTTATTTGAGTGGGTCAAATTTATTTGTTGTCAGTTTTACACTATTCTGTTGACTGTCAGCTGGTGCTGTAACATGCATGAAGAAATGAAGCAGTCCACCAACAAACGCAGCATAGAAGACTACAAACCAACAAACATGGATGTGCTCAATTAAAATTCAATCAACAAATCGGCTTTGCAAATGTTTTATGAGAAACAAAATGAATTCAACATGTCTGTTAGATCTGAAAGAAACACACAGTGCACTTTGGTTGGAAACAGAATGTAAACATAACTTTTATAGGCCTATAAGAAAACTACACAGGGCACCGCTAATTTGAGATGGAATTTCAACTGGCAGCCTGTTGCACCAACAAGCTGTGAGAGTCTGAACATTATTAATGTAGTCCCAGACATATCCTAGCAGATATATGTGTATATATATTTCTGGATTTCGTCTGTTTGCAGCACTTACATTTGCATATTTTCATGCATGAGTTTTCAGTGTTTCACAAAGTATTCTGTCACGGCTCATTGAGCAGATAAATCCAGGTGGAAGCTGTGACATGTTCTTGCTTTCATTTGTTAAATCCACTACAGCCATTGCACAGAAGAGAAAGCAGAGAGAAGTAGATGGTATGAAACAGGGTGCAAATGGATTTGAGTTTGAAGTTGAATTTGTAGTTTAAAAACACTCAAAAACACATTCTTAAATCCATGGTCAAAGGGACAACGTGTAGCAACTGCATGTGCAAAAATGAGAGCTACAGTCCAAATTACAAGTTGGAGCCATAGATGGTGTATAAGTTGAAATCCCATTTAGTATATGATCTTTGGTTGAAGCAAGTTGTTTCCCCCCACCCCCTCCCCCTTAGACCCGAGGAGGCTCAGGCAGGCTGCAGGAACACTGCAGGAGTGCAAGACGTGCGCAACATCATAAACTGAAAATAACACCTGACGATGAGTCCTCCATTGTAGGTTGGTCAGCTTTTTATAACTGTTAATTGTCTCTTGATGTTAAGTTCAACCTGTTGTCCTCAAAACAAAGGCCCACTGCTCTGAAAATACACACTCTGGAGTTTGAGTTCAGTGACTGCCTGTCTCACTGTCTCAATTTAACTGTTATAAACATCTATGCTTTCTAAAAGATTATTAATTATTTCTAACAACTCATGAACAGACACTTAATTTTAACTCCAGATAGCACGAAACAGGCAAAAAACCAAACAAAAACAAAACCGTTATTCCAGGCTGGAATAGAAATTCTAAAGGGGGAAACCTCAGCTGTAGTGTTGTTGCCAGAGAAGCACGTATTTTCTTGATCTCTGATGACATATTGTGCTCATTTTATGATTTACCACAGTAAATATATGACAGATTTCTCCTTTAATACACTTTAATTAGCAGTAGAGCAGACATTTTTTCTGTCCTCTTATCCATTTTGTTCCACACTAACCTTGCTGAAACATCACTGTACGTCACTGGAAGCTGGTTCTCATGTTTTGTCCACATTTTATAAATGATCTACTATAAGTCAGTTGTATAATGTGACATGCTGGTTTGTATTAGATTCCTTTAAGTGTTGTAAGAACTCTAAAAATGTTCTTCAAGTGGTTTTTGCTACTTTTACAACAGATTGTTTGAATGAACAAGAACAGCCTGAGACTATTAGATGTTATCTACTGTCCACCCCCATATACCCCACTCTTGCGTTTCACTGAGAAGTGTTGTGAGAACAATTATTTGTGTGTGATCATGTCTGGTTTGCAGTTGTTTGTGCCTTTAAACTTTCAATAAACACAACATCCCTGGAGCTGCAGGTTTTCTAAGTTTAATTTAGAGAAAAATCACACACAAATTATGTTTTATTTGTGCTAAAATACCCCTGAATTGTACAAGCGATTCATTGTTGATGAAAGATTATTTAATCCATCCCTCCTACACACACACACATGCAGAAACACACAGAGGCTTCAGGCCTTTAATAAGGCAGATGGCTGAACGAGCTGGTTTTATGCAGCACAAAGTGGCCGTCCTGTTCTTCACTCACATGTTCTTCATAGGGGACACACTCACAAACAAAACACACCTGTTCTCCTAAGAGCACGAACCCACACAGAGGTTGCAGAGATTGTCCTCAGATGGAGACGTTTATGACCGAGAACAGACTGTCATGACTGTCTTGTGCCATATCGTGTGACTGCTGGATTAGAGAAAAGGGCGATATTTCCCTAATGGCCTAATGTTGTGTTTGGCTGTGACACACGCAGGGAAGTGATACCCGCAGTGATACAAGAACAGCACACCTGCCTTGTTCCTGTGTGGTCTAACCGTTGTGGTAAGGCACTAACATTTACAGAATAAAGAATTTAAGGGACCGTTCCCCCAAATTGCAAAAGAAACATCAGTATCTGGCCATGCAGACCGTTTTATTTGTCCAGGTTTGGAAATGCTAGGCTCTTATTTCTGTCTCCACCCAAAAAAACAATAATAGTGATAATTAAATGAAATAACTGTTTTCTTTGTAACTATACTTTGTAATGAAGAAATCGACTCATGGGAATATGTTCTGTGAATCCACAGGAATATGGACTTCGAAGGACAGGATTGGTTACAGTGAGATGTCACTAGAAGTGAGTCTGTGTTGCAAAAAATTCCCCACCCTTTGCCTTAATAGGCTGACATTTTGTACGAAGGTCAAGTGCGTGTGTGTGAAGATGTGTGTTTGTGTTCATGCAAATAGAACCTTTCTAAGTCCCGCCCCTTTTCACCCTGTGCTGTAATGGCAGTTGAGCAAACTTGGTACTCGGTCAACTTTCTCTTGTCCTGTTTTTTGTACTTAACGATAGTATGCTACTCTGCTCGGCTCACCTATGTTGAAAAGAAAACCACATTCTGGACATGGTGGAAAGACATTGCTGGGGAGCCTGTAAAAGCAACATATATTTGCATCTAAAATTAGCTAATGTTAGCAAAACTTTCACCAACTAGTAAGGATACACTGATCAACTGGCCAGTTTTCTGTGTGACCGGCCCTGACTGGTGACCAGCCAGTGTCACATATCCGATTTTGTACTGGTCATATTCGCACACATCCTCCGCACAATGGTCACGTCATGCGCACAGCAGACACACTGACCGTAACGTCACACCCACAACAGTGCTGATCACAGCAGCGCATACCCAGAGACATACTTGCATGGTGTTAGCGATAGATTTCAAAAACAGGATAAAGAGAAGATAGAAAGAGCAGCTGACGGTGTCGCCAAACAGCGGTAAACTTTCTAGCTCTTCAGACGAATGTTAGCCGGCAGCAGACTGCTGCCAATTAAAATCTCACCTCCTGTTCTAGCTGAAGAATAAACGACCTGTGTTGATGCGTCTGCTCTAACATTTTCTCAACCAGATTTATTTGATCTCTACTTGTGTTTTTCTCACTGCAAAGGTTAGCAAAGAATCGTGTTCTCTCTAGTACATATAATATAATCAGGCCTGGCTGTAATCTGGGGCACTTTTGGAGAAAATGTAGAAGTTATTTAATAGTCAGTGTTTTATTATGAACATCCAATTTAATTTTACAAGAAAAGTTGCAAACATGTTTGTGAATGCTGCTGTAGTTCTTAGAACGACTGAAAATTGTAATCGGCCAAAATCGGAATCGGCAGATCAGACCCTTAGAAAATTGGAAATCAGAATTGGCCAAGAAAATTGGAATCGGTGCATCTCTTCCAGCTAATGCTTAGCTAATGATTTATGTAGATTACCTAGCTAGTTAGCTAGCATTTTGCTAACACCGACTAGCTAGATATCTAGCAATTTGCTAACAATAGCTAACTGGTTGATTGTACATGAAAAGGAGAACGAGGTATCAAGTTTGCTCTTCTGTTATTTGAGCACAAAGTATGAATGGGTGGGCCAATTGGCTGAAAGGGGGCATGGAAATGGGAGTGGCTTGTGATTGATTGCTTGTGATTCATCTAACATGACCTGTACGTGGTTGCTGTTATTGTGAATTGGTAAATCTACCCTTTAACAGCTTTGAGTGTTGTATATGATATATACAAAGATAGAACATAGAAAGATAAAGATAGAAACATAGAAAGATAGAAACATAGATAGAAAAGATATAACAAACAAGAAATGTGTATTTTTTTTTCTTTAACAGGTTGTCATCTCTTTTTTTCAGTTTAAACAAAAAATATAAAAAATATTCAGTACATTTGGGAAACGCATAAATTAAATAAATCTCTCCTTTTTCTATGTCCCCTTTTCTGTCAGTTTTTTTCTTATTCCAGTTCCTTTTGTCCATAACTACAGGTACAGCTCATTACCTTTTCTAAGCCACTGCTACAAGGGACTTTTCCATCATACTGGATATGAGTGGTTTAAATGGAATTAAAGGGATAGTTCAACACCAAATCAAAAATATTTTCCCCCATATCACAGCACAGAAGGAAGCATGTATCTTCCCTCTGCATGGTGAAGCGGTTGGCGGATTTAGTTCGATAGAAAGAAAATAGTTCCTACATGAAACTGCTCTCAGCAGGATCTGTGAATTATCTTGAGTAACCAAGTCACAGTTTCTGCTAAAAAAACATTGCTCTTGAGTTTTTCAAAAGCCATCTAGTCCCATTATATTGGACAAAAGGCAGCAACAGCCAATACACCAAAACTCTGCATCTCACAACAAAAAAATGTTTGATAGATAAATACCACCACAAGGAAATTTGTATTTTTCATTTTGGGGTGAACTGTCCCTTTAAATTCTGCAAGTGTCAATTTTTTTTTCTTCACTGAGGTGCCTGGGCAATTTCTAGGCCTACCATTCTTATATACATGTGTGTGTGTGTGTGTGTACGTGATTTGGGATTTTGGCGTGTGTGTGTGTGTGTGTCAATACCTCCAGGCTGGTTCAGTCAAACCCTGGACTGGAATTCAAGTCAACCACAAAGGGGGGATTTCCACGTGCCTCTCAGTTGTCTTGTTTGGAACATAAAATTGTGCGTCATCCCGTGGCTGCATCCGCAAGTGCGCCTCACTTCCTCATGGCTACAGGGCAAAAACTGTTCAGCTGGCAGTGAAGTAATGCCTGACTCACACTTCAGGTAAAAGCTAAATCAATTAATATCATTATGAAGTCTCGCTTTGAAGTTAACACCTGGACTTCAGTGCCACCCAGTGGTGACAGCAAAGACAGGTGGTTATTACAATTAAAGGAAAAGTTCACTTTTTAAAAAAAAACAATACTCACATGCCCATATGTACTCTGAGAGCAATGGTGGCTAATAGGCTATAGCTAATAGGATAAATATGCCTCTTAAAAGTCCAGTATGTAAGATTTATGCAACTCTATTTGGAGTATAGTATTTATACACTTTTTCATTAGTGTATAATTACTAGGGATGTGACAGTTTAAATATTAAATTGGACAATCGAAATGTGTTTTCAGTTTTGATGATCCATATTAAAGGCAGAACTGGCGATTCTCGCATTATTGCCCCCACCTATTTGTGGGAGATTCCTGCACCCGCAAAAACTTTGTGTAACAGGTAAAAAAAAAATAGATTTATAGAAATTCATGGGAGCGGGCACAGGTAGAAATGATTGAATTGTGGGCAGGCAGCAGGTGAAAACAATAATAAAACACATACAATTTCTTCCTCAGAGAAATCAGAAATGAAAATGATTGTGCAGTATTTTTAACATTTATATGTGCTAATACAGTAACAATAAGCCTAATCAGCTGGCAGGATTTTATTGTGAAAGCTTACCGCAACCTTTGACCCCACATCCTGCCAAACAATGGGATGCCACTCATCTGAGAGTGATGTAGGCTTCCTGCTGGCTAAAACAGATGACGTAGAAGCAAAAATAGCCAGTGGAGGATAACGAATTATGGACGTAAATCTCTGAAGGCCTCGTTGGACATTTGGGAGGATTTTGGTGCGCTCACAGACTGTGAGAATAGCTTGTCAGTAGCTTTGCTGCCTGTAAAAAGTTTCAAAGAGTATTAGCTTTTGATAGCTGCAAGCTAGGCTCGTCGTCACTATGGAAACACATCGACAGCTGCAGGGGCACAGACGCTGTGCCAGTTAAGAACAGAAGTGAGTGACTGTGTGTGTGTGTTAAATTACACGTGCTTATGTGGATGAGAGCGACCCATCTGGGTGCCTGGCTCATGCGTCATGCGCCCACCCCTTTTTGGATGAAAAAAAAAAAAAACACTAATGTGACTGGAAGTCAATAAAAGCTGAGGTCTTTACCAGTTTAAACACATAAAACAAGAAAACCACAGCTTTTTTTAAAGGTTGCTGTTCTAAACAGGTGTTTAGGGCCAAATTTGACTTTGCAATAATTGCAGGTAACGGGTCAGTTCTGGTTCTTAGCTTTGCAGGTGCAGGTGGGTTACCAAAACTACACCCGGGCAGGACTGACTAGCGGCACCCGGCACATATCCGAAGGAAAAAAACAACACTTAAAAGATGACACTGCGCAACTTACTGCCTGTTATGTCACACTTCATATGCTATCTTTTTAAAGAACTCAAAAATGTAAGGGACAGTTGTCAGAGCATAAAACCAATGATCTGTTGATCTTAACACATAAAGACTTGATAGTCTAACAATGTCATAGCTGTCAGTGCAAAGAAAAAAATGCTTTTAATGAAAAATCAAATCATAACCTTAAAATCCAAAGTCAAACTGAATCATGAATTTGGAGAATTGTGACACCCCTAATAATCACTAATAAGAAGAATCATGTTTTTGCTACCTTAGAATGAGCTCTTTATAGCTACAGAAGGTGCAGGTCCTCTTTCAGAGAGTTCGCCACATTGTACCACCATGTTTCTACAATAGCCCATAATGGACAAGCCAAACAATGCCTCTAGAGATGGCCTGGCATGTTTGTACAATCCCTCCAGGATTTTGCAGGCTGTTTTTGGGATTGTTGCAGCCTAAAATAACTAAGATTTCACAGCAGCCTTTATAAAAAAAAATTTGCAATGCAAGTAGCCATGTTTTTCAGCTTTACTTTGCAAAAAAAAAATAAAAAATTGCAGGAGTCAGAGAAAATTGAAAAATAAAGTTGCATTTTTTGTATAATTCAATAAAATCAAAGGCAACTTGTTGAGTTGGTTGAATTTGCATTGTCACGAATGCAACACTACAACTTCCTGGAGGAACTGCCTGAAGGTTTTCTTACACACCTGGAAGGGGAGGGTGAGGCATGTTGGCTGCAATTGGCAAACTCACTACTATATACCAATAAATCCTACACACTGGTCCTCAAAAGCAATTTCAATGTACGATGAGGGACAAAAGAGTCTAATTTCGCTGCAAAAACAAAGCTCAGCCAAAGCTCAGCCAAAGCTAAAAGTTCCAGTCTTTCCTGTATGATATAGCTGTTACTATTTCTCCGCTGCAGCTCAGCCTTCTTTAGGCTGTCTGTGAAACACAAAGGGTTTTAAGACTTTAAAAAGATGTGAATATATCCTTTCAAGATTAAAAAGGATATTGTGGGATTTAGATAATGAGGAAAAATGATCCAGCATCTGGTGTCTCCTGATGTCTTCTTCAATAACCAGATGTCAGCTGATAATGCTGTGCACATAAAAAGAACACATTCTGTGTTGAAAACACATTAAAGTTAAATGAGCATATCCAGGTCTCTCATATCTCCTCCCAGCACATCTGACAATGCAGTGAAACTCTAAACTGTGATGACTTTTCCAAAGTATCACAAGTGAGAAATTGTCACATTCTAGGATTTGGGAGGAGACGCAGACACCATAACAATGAGTTTGCATTTAATATGACAAAAAGGGGGAAAAAGGCCAAAGTAGAGTGATTGTTCCTCCATTGTCTCAAGAATACAGGTAGCTGTTGTGATGATCTGCCTCTTTTCAAAGGAGGAAAAACATCTGTCTCTTGACTGCAAAAATACTTAAATTATAATTAAAATAATAATCCATTATCATTTCACTGATCTCTTTGTTCTGGACATAATGTTAATGTTGAATTCACAAATGATGTCTTCTAGTGCTGTGGAAGAGAACTGTTAGGTCAAATTACTCATGGCCCTTTTCCACCAAACTAGCTCTGGTTCTTGAACCGGTTCTGTTCAAGATTCCTGGAACCTTGGTGATATCTAGTGAATGAGCCAGTGTTTCCATCGGTTTTGAGTGGAACCACTGTAATAAAGGATGTCACCAAACGAGTAGAATATGACACGCGCACTTTAGTTCCCAAAGGAAAACCTGCTATTTTTTGGGTTCCAAACAAATTTATTTTTGGTGGAAATGCTCTGAGCGGTTCAAAATTAGGTGCTTAAAATGCAGTGGGGCTGGCTCCATGTTGGTGGAAAAGGCCCATCAGGGCCCTTTTCCACCAAATAAGCTCTTGTTCTTGAACTAGTTCCGTCCATGAACCTTGGTGCTATCTAGTGAACCAGCCCACATTTCTACCAATTTTATGGTGAACCATTGTAATCAAGGATGCATCAACAGAGGGCACTGCACAATGCACAACAACCTGTAGAATATGACACACCTACTTTGGTTTCCAACGAAAACATGCTATTTTTTGGTTCCAAGTGGGAACCGACTTTGTCTTTATCTTTGGTGGAAATGCTCAGAACGGTTTCAAAATTAAGTGTTTGCAGTGCTAGAGGCAAGCCGGTTCCATGTTGGTGGAAAAGGCCCATCAGGGCACTAATATTCTGCCCTGCAGGTCTTCAGGTAAAAACAAAAACAAAAAGACTTCAGACTGTGTGACTCAAAACCAGCTGGAATCCACTTTATTCAGGTAAATGTTACAGGTAGGGTTTAAAAAATGGATGGATATGTTTATCTCAACAAACAATGAATGAATATCCACTATCAGCAACCATGCACAAACTAATCAATAAACTTTGACAAAATAGACAAAATGCATTTTCTTTCAACATGTTGAGTCAGCCCAGCCATCATCTGCTCATAGCCATTCAGATTTCACAATAGTACAGTGTGTTGCAATTTAATTTGCATTGACATACGCAGCAAATAGGTACCAGTCTTGTTTCTTGTCAATTCAAACTGAAGATGCCTCGCACCAGATACTGGAGTTTCACAGTATGTATTTCAGGTTACAGACACATGGCAATATAATGGATAAAGAAAATACAGAGGGGGTGACTGGATCAATACAATATCAATGATCAGGACTACTTCAGTCTTGTACAATTAGAGATACTTACTACTACTCAAAAACTTTTAGACTTAATAATACTCTTCTAAGCTCATTGTTTTAAACTACACGGTTTGACTCAATTTTTATTTTTGACAGCCAAATTTTAACATTTTTGTGATAACTAAAATGATTACATTAATGTAATTATTATAATCTCATTCTTTTTCACTTGGACATATTTAGCGACTGGCTTGAAAGTTACTCAAAGGAGGACAACTTAAAAGATTTCGAACTAAAATGACGATTTAACAAAAATAGGACAGGATTTTTTTATAATTTTTTTTAGAGTTTAAAAAGGGGTTTTATACTCAACATTAAACACTTGTACACCAAACTAGAACACAACATTTCAAACAAAGATCCCGACAACAGATCCAAGCTGCAAAACCAGCTATTAGCGAGGGCGGATTAGGCTTACAGTCAAAAATATAATCGTTCAGCTGCCGTACTTGTAAATAAAAGCAAGAGGTTTATATACAGAAAAAAGCTTGATATGAGGGAAATATTAAAAATAATTAACAAATTAACGTCATATCATGAACTGAAACACAAGCCAAAAATAACCTGCTCTGACTGAAACCTTACTACAAAGAGGACATTACAGATATTTAAAATGGAATATTTAGGCCAATTATCAGGGCAACTTTAATGACCTGAATTAGTTGAAGTAGTAGAGCAGCTAAGGAATTTTAAATATCCTTTACAGACGACAGGGAGGTCAGACAAAGCTATTTGATTGGTTAAAGATGGCATCCAATTGCCAACATTTGGCTCATAAAAGGCATTACACAGGATCATAAACACATTATGCACAGAGCGGGTGTATACTTATTGTCACCAGAGCACTGACATACAAGAGTGCAAACAATTATGGTGTTGAGATCTTTATGGGCTTTCTGTAAATGACGTCACACTGCTCTGATGTAATTTTACGATATATACCTTATGATTATGTTGTAATAAATAAGGTAATCCGTGTTAATCATAGGCTTGTAAACTGTTTTTAGTGCATTAGAGTACATTGAAATGTGCATTGAAAACAGTGTTGGTGCCACGTCGTAAATATACTCCTGGAGCTAGTTAATCTATTTGTCTTGTTTTCAACTTTTTTATGTAATGTATATGACTTTAAAGAAAAAAACATTATAATCTGGGCATCTGTGGATGGTTTTATAGGGGTCATAATGCTATTGAGAAAAGTTGGTTTACTGCTCTTATGAATACTTTAGCTACAGATGATTTTGGGCTGTGTTCATTGTAATGAAGACCCTCTCAAATTATGACAGAGGTTTTAATGGGCTTGATATGATTTCACAATAAACAATCCCATCTGAAATGGTTCAGGTCAGCAGGTTGTAATGTTTGCAAGTTTAAACTGCTCTAATATAAACTGAACTACATTTGTATTGACAGTATTTTAAAAAAAAAAGAAAAAAAGAAGAAGAAAGGGCAATAAGAATGACACTGCACTCGTCCAGAAGTGTCAGGTGTGTTCATGATAAAAACACAGGATGAAACATTTCTTGTTTACTCAACAGATTAACTGGTTCAGACATGTAACAGTTTAAAACTGCACACATTCATGTAGATGCGTGGTTCGTACTGTTCCTGGACTGGATTCCTTAATATTAAGTGAAATGATTTATAAACTGTTAAGTTCCTCATCACTATTTGTACTAACGGTGCATGAAACAAAATGTAACTCTTGAGGTTGTTGGCCAAATTGTAAAAAAAAAAAAAAAAAATGCAGTTACTGCATGTTCTCCTGCAGAAGTTGGTGTGACAGAACTGAATGACATACGAAACAAAAAACTGTTTTGACAATGTTGACAAATTTCTGTACAATATCTATAGAACAGACAAATTAATGGTAAAATCCGTTAGCGTGTCTCACAAGCGAATAATGCCTCGTAAAGCCGGACAGAACCTAAATCAACAAAACAACACTTTGGAGGAAAAATATATTGTCACTGTCCCTCTTTATCGGCTGTCGTAACCATCCTTGTTTATACTGCTCAAATTCACACAAAATGGGACTCTGATTTATCTCAGTTGACAGTAGAGATATTTAAAGGCACATTCTGCAATATCTCCTATTGCATTGTTGACTTAACGAGGACACACAGTGTCATGGATGCGAAGCACCTGAAAGAGTTTCACTCCTGCAGTTCCAGTGCAACATGCAGCAACTATACGTAAAGATGCAGGCATGCCGATCTCACCTTCTGCAGGCAAGGAAAGGAGTAGCTCCTATAATTTGACGGTTACACTTGCTGTCATTTTTATAGTCGTTGTTTGAGGATTTATGTTTCACATCTATGAGCCCTTGTGTGTAAGATTTGGAAATGTATGTCTTTAGTGACTCCTTGTGGATGTATTAAAAAAGGATGTTTTTAATGTTTCAGACCTCACAGATAGTAGCTGTATTTATTTATTTATTTATGTGTGTAAGCAATGACTAACTTGAGTAGTTTCTGACTGGTCTGCCTTTGGCTCTGAATACTTGAATTATAACATTTGTTGTTAATTAATAATTTACATATCTGTTATTTACTGTAGCTATAAAAAACAGCAGGTGCAACATTTATCACCTTTCCAGTAGGAAAGCAACATACGCCGTGTTCACAATCGCATACTTGTGTACTGTTCACACTAAGTATGATGTCAAATTGATAATGTCATGCAGTTCCAGCAGCATCATATGTCGATTTTGTGTATGTGAGAAATGACAGAATTAGCAAGAATTCCAGTGTGGACTATGAACTTTTTGGACATACTCATCTGCCCCAAAATGCACTGCTTGTCTTCAGACTGTGCAATGCTGGACTGCGAGAGGGACGGTTCATTTATTTTATTTTATTGTTGTTTTACCTTTATTCAACGAGGCAAGCCATTAAAGAACAAATTCTTATTTACAGCCTCTTGAGGAAAAGGGGGCAGGGAGTAAAAGGGTTATCAAAGTTCTAGCACCACACTGAGGCTGGTAAGAGGTGGCTGGATAAAATCATGGAGGGTATGCACGTGATGTCACAGTAGGTGGAGTCAATGCAGTTACGCCCGCTGAGTGGCAAAAAGACTACTGAGTGGCAGTGTCAGCTTTCACCTTGAATGCCACGAAAACACAAAAAACACATCTAAAATGATAAAGAGCGGTTTGATTTACTGTAAAGATTCAACAAGAAATCTGAGCAATCTTTTTACAAACTGCTGAAAGCTACAGAAAAGAGAAGCAAATGGGTTGTTACAATTCACAGAAACAAGTCAAATCCATTTTTTATGTCAAGGAAAAATTGCGCGCTCTCAACACTTGCTGCATGCGAACATGTTTCTCCAATAATGTTATAGAATAAAAATATCTGTATATACAAGCAGAATATCTTTTGTATTTCCCCAGTGTTGAAATCAGGTACATGTAAATGTCAGAAAACCTGATTCGTGTCCACATGTCAATGTCCAAGGACCACTGTCAAGTCCAACTGCCTTTAATTTAAGCAGACAATCGATTGTTTTAATTCTGGTTTTGCAGTTTCACCGGCTAAAAGCGGCCATGTTGCAGGATGCTTTGCCACTCAGTCTGACTGAGGGGGCGTGTTCCAGTGTGAAAGTGACATCAGTGCATACCCTCTGTTAAGAATGATGGTGAGTGGAGGTGCTGCAGGAACAGGTACAGTTAAGAGGATATATGTGGAAGCTCCCATATATAATGCACTGTAAAAAAAAAAAAACACTTAAAAATTTAACGATAGCTTGGACCGTTAATATGATGCAGAGAAGAAGTATTGCTGGAGTTTACTTTGGCATGAACTGCTGGTAATGGCATACTTAACTGTTTCTTTTTAAGCAGTATGCAGTACATACTCTTTGAATATTAAGTATAAAGTGTGTTAGCATGTGATTACGAGCACAGCTATAGATGTTTGCAGGTGGTGCTAATACTTTCCTTCCCTATAGGTGGTGCAGATTGGCACGTGATGAAGTAGCTTCTGCAGTCTGCTATGCGTAAATGTGTGAGTTTGTCAGTGAATTGCAAAATAGCTCCAGGGGGTGCTTCGCATCTTAAAAAAAAAACAAAAAAAAACAATGATGACACCTGAATCATTAATGGCTTTAACCATTTTCAGCACTCAGTCCTTCTGTTCTCTCCAAGTCAAAGTTTGCAGCGATGACATAATAAGGCCGAGTAGGAAATCTCGCTGACTGTGCCTTTAAATGTCTGTCAGGATGCAAAACATACAAATGCTTCAAAGCACAAGGTTTGTTACTTCTTTTCGATCTTCAGTGTTTGTACAAAACTCCAAAGGTCCTTGACCACCTGAGGAAGGTGCAGAGAGGGGAGGGAGGGGGTAACAGAACAGAAGAAATAAATTATAAATCATCCAAATGAAGTGCTACACAGCATTAGGCACATGACTCACTTTTACTGCAACATGCTTTTGTGCGTCTTGCCTGTGGGAACGCTGAGTTTAGATGGGGCTGTTGGGGAACGACGAGGGGTTGGGTGGGGGCAACAGTACATACCAGAGTATATGACTAGGTGCTCCAGGTCTGACAGATCTCAGCCTTGGCTGATGAAACCAAAGCACTTCCACAGATGTTTCTACACACTGGGATCAACAAGCTCTCCCCGACCCAACTCCACCCCCACTCTTTTCCTTGTCCAACCGGCCCTTGCGTCGCCCTAAAGAGCTTTCACCTGCTCTCATAGCTGTACAGTTAACATTTTAACACTATAATGCAATCCCAAATGAATGTTCAAATAGCCCTTTTCAAGTGATCGCCTTCGAACAGATGCTTTGATGACAAACTGCTTAACATAATTTAGTCTGTGGTGATAATCTAAAGGTTTTTGGGTGATTAATTCATGCTCCGTGCATAAAATGTGCAGGGGCTGTTGTTTTTCTTCTGAAATGACAAGGAGCATTAGAAAAGATTTAAGTCCTGCATTTAGAAAAACCCTTCTTTTGGGTTGGTCAAAGGCCTTGAATGTGAAAGAGACTGGTACCATCCACATACCGCCAGTCCCTTCATTAACGCTACAAAAGACACTTGCAGACAATCCAGTAAATCACTGTGAAAGAGTTTGCCTTGGCAGGTATACTCCCATTCCATCTCGAAAGAGCACCGCTGACACAAAATGAATATAATTCAAGGAGAACACACTGTGCTGCAGAGATGTTTGAGGCATAATGGACAAGTGTAAGGTATGAGGACAGTGCGAGGAACAATAATGGATTCCTAGGTATCAATCATGGCAAAAAGCTCTTAAAGCTGAAATGAAGGCTGATGTAAATGTGCTGCAAACACCCAACGAGCGGAATATTTCTACAACCCCAAGTCCAAGTTGGGATGCTGGGTAAAATGCAAATAAAAATTAAATATAATAATTGGCAAATTCTTTTCGACCTCTATTTAGTTAAAAATAATCCAAAAAGAAGATACTTAATGTTCAAACTGAGAAAGGTGTTTTATAAATATAAAGACATTCTGAATTTGATTCCTGCAAGTTGTGAAATGCTCAAACATTTCACAGGTAAACAGGTTCATTGATAACAGTTAATATTATGTGACTGGGGGCATCCTCGAAAGGTTCAGTCGTCCACAAGAAAGGACGGGGCAAGGGTCATCACTTTGTGGAAAAACTGCTAAAGAACAGCGTTTCTCAAAACACAATTTCAAGAAACTGAGGGATTTCACCATCTACAAATCGTAATATCATTAAAAGGTTCAGAGTATCCAGGGAAATCTCTGCACACAGGGGGCAAGACCGAAACCAACTTAAATCACGTAACCATCAATCTCTCCTCGTCTGCCAGCATCTGTGATGGTAATGGCGTGTTAAGTGGCCATGGCATGAGTAATTAGCATATCCATGAAGGCCTCATTGATGCTGAAACATGGCACATACAGGATTTGGAGCGACATGTGCTGCCACCCAGACTACGTCTTTCTCAGAGACGTCCCTGCTTATTTCGCCAACACAATGTCAAGATACATTCTGCACACGTTACCACAGTGTGGCTTCGTAGGAAAAGAGTTTGGATATTAGAGTGGCCTGCCTGCAGTCCAGACCTGTCTCCCACTGAAAATGTTTGGTGCATTATGAAGCACAAAATATGACAACAGAGACCCTGGACTGGTGAGCCAATGAAGTCGTATATCAAGCAGGAATGTGAAAGAATTTCACTTTGAACAATATTTTTTTTTAAAATATAGTGTCCTCAGTTCCCAAACACTTACTAAATTTTGTTAAAAAGGTCATGTATCACAGTGGTAAACTTTTTTGGAACCTGTTGCAGGCATCAAATTCAGAATGAGGGATACAAACAAACAAAGCTGATTAGTTTGAACATTAAATACCTTGTCTTTGCACTGTGTTCAATTGAATATCGGCTGAAAAGTTCACTGCATCCTGTTTTTATTTAAAGAACAAATAAACAAAGTCTAAACTCAGATGCCTTGTAATCAGGGCTCTGAAAGCCACGTGCAGTCAATAAATATACGCATAATATATCAAATGACTCGTGATGACTTACTTTTTTGTCTGAGATTTTAAAAGCGCTCTTCACGAAATTCTCAAACTTCTGTTCCGTCTTCGGTAGCGGTTTCCCCTGATGAAAAAAGGCCATTAAATCATCAGCTTAACCGTGTGTCAGACATTCAATTAAGACTGGTAATTTGCAACCGAGGATGACAGCCTTACCTCCTTGGCTGCCGTTGACAACTTGTTCTTAATCTCAGGGAGAGAGGGAGATTTAGACGGGCCAGCCTGGGGTTTGTCTTTTCCTGGGGCAGTTGTCTTGGAAAAAAAAAAAAAAAACATCAACCAGATAAGAACCACTGATTGATATGTCAAATAGAGAGAGAAATTTACAGAGTTGTAAATA